>JAGKQL010000018.1:28607171-28646950 GCA_018398635.1 Cyprinodon brontotheroides
GATAGATAGATAGATAGATAGATAGATAGATAGATAGATAGATAGATTGATTGATTGATTGATAGATAGATGTTGCAGTATCTATAACAACCCAAACACACAGGATTACAGAATTAGACATCCCCAGGTATTAATTTCATACACTCACCAAATCCTCACCAAAACTTCACACCCATGAGTGGAGGTAATGCAGCCTGATGATGTTTACACCACATCAGATAGTGTTCCCCCCATGTTAAGAAGAGTGGAACGCTATCTGACAGGGTTTAGAAGCCCATCAGATACCGTTCCCCCCATGTTATGCAGGGAAACGCTATCTGATGGGGTTTATAGGCCCGTCAGATAGCCTTCCCCCCGATGTCATTTACTCTCTCTGCAGGTACTTGTCTTTGTCGTCCACTTTATTCAACTGGCTTTTGAAACACACTCGCGAAAGATGGTGGGGGCGTGGGTGGTGAGGGTTACGGGGGCGAGAAAAGCACGTAACGCTAATAGTTACTTTTACTAGTAACTAGTTACTTTTTTATTTTGGAGTAACTCAGTTAGTAACTCAGTTGGGATTTTGGGAGAAGCAATTAGTAACTATAACTAATTACTTTGCAAACGTGCCCAACACTGCAAATAGGCTGAGACACCTGGCAGATTTTTCCAATTAAAATGTTATGAGTGCTTCTTTGGCAAGGCAAGTTTTCCAATTTTCCTAAAAATGCTGATTAGTGGTGTGTTCTTTTAAAAATAAAAATGGAAACCAAAAATACATTTATTAAAACATGTTAATATATACTTGCATATCAAATCCAACGGCTTAATGTTAAGTGTTATCATTGAGAATATAATCTAAAGGCAAATATTTTTCCTCCATTTTCTAAATGAGCCTCTATCTGTGCAGCATCAAGCTGGATTATTTTGTGAACAGCTGCACACATGACGAACATTTCAACCGCTTTTCGATAAACAGGAACAAAAAGCATGGCCCCCTGCGTGAGAGAGGTGGATCAATGTCTGACAGGTTCCACTGATGGGATGACAAAGATCACCTGAGCAGGGCGGGGGTAATTAGAAATGCGGCAGGGAACTCCCAGCGTGACGCTGACAAACTTCAATGATAGGACAAGACAGTACATGGGGTTACTTGGGAGAGAAAAAGGGGCTGATGGTGGGGAGTCGCTACAAGATGAAAAGATACTGGTAATTTCAAGTGACAAATTGAGGTCAGAGGTGACCTAGATGCTGGAGATGTGTGACAGTGTGCTTTACAGGCTTCCTTGAATGGGAATTAGCTCCGTGTTTATTCTGGAATAAAGCAGGAACGCCTCTTAAGGTTTTAATACTAGACCTGTGTCAAAGCAGGGATTTTGGTTTTATTACCATGATGACTATCTAGAAAATTTCTTTTCCTTTTTCTTTAAAGGGAAAGTGTGGTCAGCAAGGAATAATCAATAGATAATTATCTATACCTAAAACTAATATGTTTGTGGTGATTTAATGAATCAGCGTTATTCAGTAAAATTATTCATTTTGCCCAAATATAGTAACATCTAAAGCTCCTGCCATCTTGCTTTCCAGCAGTGGCGCCACGGTGCGATAAGCCTAGCACCATTTCCCCCGCTCTTTATAAGCAAAATCAATGGGAACTACTAGGCACATCTCTCTGCATGTATGGCCCACATCTGTGCGCAGGACTGGAGTTGTGACAGGCAGCTAATTCAGCTAGCTAATCTGAATGGTTCAATTCCATTTAAGGCTGAGATCATCAGTGATAGAAACACTAGACATCTTCCAGGCATGTGAGTAAAACCAGCAGCAGTTCAGCAGGACAGGAAGAATGAACGGTAGCCAACATGCCCAGATGACGTCATACGCCCTCCGCCTTTTTTAAAAACATATAAATATGAAAAAATAAAACCGCGGATGTCTGGGGAAAAGTGATTCACCTACACATTATGAATGCTGGCTTCCCATAAATTATAAATTATGAACAGCTTAGTTTGTGCCTTCAAGTCGTTGCCCATAGGAAGACATTACTTGGATATAACCTGTTCTGAATATCTTCAGAACAGCTCCAGATGACACAAAACTCATATGGTCAAGTAGAACATGATGTAATAACGTAAGATCAAGGGCCCAATGTTTCCCTTTAAGGCAGCATCCAGGGCCTTTTCTCTGACGTATACACTTTTTAACTCCTTGTCGCTCTATTTGGGTTTCTGTTTGTACTTTCGCATTTCTATTTCCATAAAATTACATTTATCATTTTATTAGTATTTAACCTAAAGAATAGCCAAAAAGGCACTAAAGCTTCATTGGTTGGTAGGCCGCCCTACCACGTCACCATGTGGTGTTAATTACATTAAGTTAGGTATTTGTTTGTATCAATAAGATGATCATTACCACCAAGAGTTTATAACGAGTGATGTAAAGCGAGTACTTGTGAAAAAACAATTTGTAGAAGATAATCGAGAAAATGTCATAATGACATTTATTCATAATGTCATTATGACATTTCCTCGATTATCTTCTACAATGTTTATGAATAAATAAAATATCTTTTTTTGGGGGGGTTGTCAAACTAAATATTACATCATCTTTGCCTCTTTCACATACAATCACATAGATCTTTAAAATAAAACAGAATTGGCTGAGCACTCAGAGATTTTATATACTAGAAAATCGATAAAACACATCTGTCTCATTTAGAAAACAAGAGAAAATACAGTAAAACTATTTTTCAATCATAAGGGGATATATAAGCCTTATTATGTCCATCGCTAAACCATGTTTGTGTTCCTCTTTCACAGTCCAACAGAGCCACAGCTTAATATTAGTCTGAAACCTCTTCAGAGCCCCTGGTTTCCCATGTTTTATCTAAACCTCACTTACTGCTTCACTTACACCCAATTTTTTATCACTCATACTCCTTGTTGACAGTATTGAGACGAGGAACGCTCTGCTTGAAAAAAAAAGACGGCTTATGCCTTATGGCATGAAATAAGTTTAATTTCAGGAAAAGTCTTCAGAGGAACTTTATTTTTTTCTGTAACTGTGAAACAGCTTTAGTAATAGTTTGTCACAGAGGTCGGCCTTAAATTGGTTTCCCCCTGACATAATTAAAAAAGTTATACAGCCCAAAAACTTCTCAAAACTGGGCTAAGATTTCAAGCTTTGCTCTCCCCAGAGTTTTCACTTGTCCAATAAAATGTGTTTGTTACGTTACAAATAGCTTTTATTGTGTCAGTATTTTTGCCTCTGGTCATAAATGTGACCTGTATCCAAATAGGTGGTGAAAATCAGCTCTAATAGGCTCCCAAAGGAGCATTTAGTGGTCTGGCACTAAAAAACACAGAGGACAAAAGGAATATAGCTACGGAGGTTTAACCAAACATTATGTTTTCTTCTATTGTCTAGGATGACTTCGAGTTTCACAGGTATAAGAAAGGAATTATTCGTTTGCCCGAAGATGAATTTGAAAGGCTGAAAAAGATGATTTGACTCAGAACCAGGGCTGTGAAATAAGCAGCATTTTGAAAACCACCTAAAGTGAAGGAAAGAGGATGATGGGAGCTCCGTTAGTGAGAGTCTGAGGAGCTGAATATGTGGTGATTGAAGAGGCTCAGAGGTAATCTCATCCTCCATATGGGAGACATGTGTAATGTAAAGTATGACACAGTCGGGGTGTTTATAATCACCTTAAGGTTTGGGTTTTTATCACTCCCTGAGGTTTCACAGCAGAGGGTTGGAACACTTCTGAAATGATTTGCATTAAAAAAGTTTCACGAACTTCTGCTCAAGATTTTTTTAATCCATTGTTAATGCACTTTTATTACTGACTCAAGCAGAACACAGGAATCAGGTTGTTTCTATTTGCTCTCATTCTGCATCTGTCATACACAGATGATTCCTCAGCCTCGCTCTTTAAATGTGATTAATCTATTTTACATCCTGCAATACACTTCCTGCTGCAGGCCTCTGCGCTCACCTGTTCCCTTCTTGCAGACGTAGGGCAGATTGTAGTTGCAGGGCACGTCGTTCCATTTGCCGCTTTCATGAGCGATCATTACCACACAATCCTCTCCTCCAGCGAAGAAGTTGTCAGGCTGGTTTTCCCGCCAGTTTTCATATTGCTACAGAAATGCAGAAAGTTAAGAATGGCAACAACTGAATAAAATGCTTTTATTGGATGGCTCTAAGCAAACAGTTTAAGTTAGTAGTGGGATAAAAACAGGATATATTAAAATGCTTATAGATTTCTTCTTACAGTGGTGTCCATTTCTTAAAGTGCTCTCTAGATGCTGCAACATGTGACCATATCTCCTGGTGTGTGGTCAAAGTGTGCTAATAAAACCTGCTTTAATAGCTTTTGCTGCTAATATATTTGCTAACATTAAAGTCGCTTAAAGTTGCTTAGTTGCCCATTCTGAGTACAAGTTTTAAGCAGTCAAAAATACAACCTGCTACCTGACACGCTTTTTATTGCTAGCGCCTGCTTTAGCTTCCTACTGAGCTAAATTAAAGGTTTTTAGGAACTACAGTCTGAAATTTGGTCGTCTTTGATTTAAAGCTACATGTTGGGAACTATTAAACTATGTTTTATTTTTTTTGAAAACAAATTAATTTGAATGTTTGGATTTCCAAAAAATATCACCTGAATCTCATCTAATCTTATAATCGAGCTACCAGTATTCAGTAGTCTAGCTGTAAAAAAAGGGTGAAGGGTGGTGATGGATGATGGTGGATATATATATATATATTTTTTTTTTTTTCCACAGGCATATAGTCTAATTAATATATTCTATTAACCTAAAGCAGAGGTCTTCAAAGTTTTCCAGGATTAGGACCCCCAAACTGATGGCGAGATGGAGTGGGGACCCCCAAATTATATATATTGTATGAAATTGTGTTATATCAAACGGGTCCTATAGTCACTCTATTGCATATGGAGTAATGTAACTAAAATAATTTAAGCCCTGAGATTATTAAAGTATTTCTGATTCTGATTCCTGGTTGATTGGACAGGTGCTTTACGACAGCGGTCCCCAACCACCGAGGTTAGCGGACGGTACCGGTCAGTGGGTCATGTGGTACAGAAAAAAAGTATATATGTATTATGTTAGGGATGGGGCGATTTATGAAAACCGTCGAACCGTTCAATTCGACTATCTCCGGTTCGATTTAAGCGTGTGTTTAGTTCGGTTCATGCCGGCTGCTCCTTTTTTTCTCATAAGCCGAAGCATTTGGCACTACTAGAGCAGAAGGTGGCGGTACTGCGACCAAGCCAACCACCAGTAGCAAACAAGAAGAAGCGAAGCAGCTTAGCAGGGAAAAAAATCAGTTGTTGTGGAATTATTGTGTAGGAATGGCGAGTGGGAAGAACAGAGGCGGCGTAGCACGCACTATAAGGTCTGCTGTATGGAACCACTTTGCTGGTTTAAGGTGACCTACGATGACGGCGGAAGAAAGTTGTGGATAAAATTGCAACAGTGTGCAAGCTTGTTGTGCAACGCGTTTTGTTTATGCTAACAGCAAACATGTCATGCTAACCCCCGAATCCCACATACTCCGTCAGCAACCCCGCTCTGCCCCACTGCGCTCGGACCGGCTGCTCAAAGCAAAAGCCTACCACTTCCAGCTGGCTCCGTCCGCTGCCCTCACTAGTCCCTTGTAGATGGTGAGAGAACAGCTTGTGAATGATTAAATTCAAAAGCAGCAAAACATGGAAATGATCCAGGGTTTCAGCGGATCATTTAAAATAATTACAATCCATTAATTTTTGGGGACTTTTTTTCATTAATTTCATAAATTTTTATGGGATTTTGGTGTAACAATCAGCATGTATCGAACGAAACGAAAACGTGAACCTGAGAGAGCAGCTTAGTCGATCGAACGAATCCGTGGATTTATGAACCGTTTGTGAATGTATACTTATATATATATAGACAACACCTTAATACTTAACCTATACCGATATATATATATATATATATATATACTATATATACATAATATATATATATACATATATACATATATATAATTTATTGGGTGATCAGAATCTGAGTGATGTTTTATTTTTGAAAAAATATAAAAATTTGCCGTATTCTCTCCCATTACATCGAGTGGGAGGTGCATCTGTGCCTCTTGACACAGGTTAATTCAGTTCAAGACTCATCCTATCTATAACATCCTATCTTTGTGAAGCTTAGATTTTCTGCGGTTACCAGCGACCAAAACAAAGCTACGGAGCAGACTGGACATCAGGAGCACACTTCGTCTGTCATTTTCTCAGATTACGCCTACGTAGATGGGACCGGCTTGTTTTATTTCTATGCTGTTTGTATTTGATTTTATGCCCTCCCCAGCAGCTCTCAGCTTGAAAAGAGCTCCTGTGTATAAGCTGAATGTGTGCATTGATGACTGAAGGACATCTTCTGCCTCCATTTAACTGTTTACTACTGTGTGTTGAATTCATGTTAAGGTGTATTTAAAGACATTTCAATTAGTGGAAAAGAGTGCAGGGAGGAATATAAAAAGAAGTCTAATCAACCAAAACTTTCGCGACCTCCATGCAGTACCTCCGTGGACCCCCTGTTGAAGACCTCTGACCTTAAGCAATATGCATGGTATGGTTGCTACATCTCAAGCCTTGACCAAGGCACCTTACAGTAGAACTGCAGTCAGTCCCTGGACTACAGTAGCATGGCGATCACTGCCCCTACAGAGTTAGGGACTCATTTCCCTCTGTGATCAGTTTCATAGTCATGGTAGGACATTTTGATTTTATTTATTTTACTCAGGCTACTCGAAGCCCACAGCGAGCCAAATGTTCAAAGAGCAATATTATTGCCATTACTTCTAATATATAGTAGAAAGTTTAGACTTTTAGTAATAAAAAGTGACAGGGTATGGGTATGGTATGGGTGGATGGTAATTTGAGAAAGCGGATGATTTTTAAGATTTTTTCTTATGAAGAAGGATGCCATCCCCCCTTATCCCCCCTCAGCCTGAGTACTGGCAGCATTGTTAATTGTCTTTCCTCACCACCTGGATGTAAATGAGGGGTTGGGAAACGAGGCTAACATGGGCTGAATATTTAAATTAACTTCAGCTTTTTGCTTATTACTCATGTTAAAGAAATCAACTCTACTTTTACTATATACTATTTATGCTATATATTAAAAATAATTTATAATAATTTAACTTTAATGATGTCACATTGGAGGAATATACCTCTGCAGTTAACCCATCCCCTTGGGGAGCAGTGGGCTGCCATCGTAGGGCGCCCAAGGAGCGGTGTGAGGTTAAGGGTCTCGCTCAGGGACCCAGTGTGGCAGTCTCTGGAGGTGGGGCTTCAACTCAGAACCTTAGGATTTCAAGGTCTATGCCCTAACCACAAAGGCCTTCACTAAATTAAAAAATGTATCCCACTGCAAATGATAAATATGTTAAAGGCAGAGGAGATTACTTTAAAGAGCTCTGTTACCTGATAAATATATTTGGATGGTTTATCTAACATATTAAGGGCCGGATTTATCAAGATCCAATTTTGCGTGCAGTAATTTGCGCTCGCTGTGGCTGGCTCCAAATCCATTCGGAGTTCCCCCAACAGCTCCAAAAAGGCAATGCTGGATAAGCGATATGTTTTGATGATAGTTTCCTCGTTCATTCCAAAAATATTCACGCACGAAGTGAAAAATGCGTTCTCTGCGTCTCCTTGCTTCATTTCGATGTCTCCTTCTTTGCGACAATAACGGCTGCCATGTGTGCGCAAATACGCATACAGACCATTTGCACCTTCTTTTGAAGCGTGTTAAATATAGAGTCAGATACGTTAGCAAAAATTGCTTTCCAGGTTTGATAAATCACTGCGAGTGCTAAATTAATAAAATTACATGTTCTCCTCCCACAAAGCGCACTTAGGAGGCGCTATTTAGCACGTTTTAAAGACCAAATCCTTTTACTTGCGCTGTTGATAGATCAGTTTGTACATTTTTAGCATGCGCAGTGAAATAGCTCGCGTTTTTATACTGCGCAAACCTTTGATAGATCCGGCCCTAAGTGGGTTTATGTTGCGGTAAGTACTTAACAGAAACCATGTTCATGTTTTGTTACAAATGTTATCTTCCTCACAAGCCTTTTTGTTTCATCATATCAATCATAATTATCATTTAAAGCCACCAGTTAGAACAGAAACAGCTGCTTCCTCACCAGGTCTGTCTTATCTGTCCACTGAAAGTCGTCCTCCACTGTACGATCGTTCAGTCCAATCCAGGTGTTATCATGGCTCAGACCTGTATCAGAGTTAAAACAGAAATTAAGGATCAAAACTTTTAGATTCATTAACTATTACAAGCTCAATATTTCCTTAACATGATGCATTAGTTTGTGTTCTTCAAGTCTGTTTAAAAAACAAGGTCTCATGAATTAGATAAGAAAAAAGTCAAGTTTACTATCTTATGGATATTATCAAAGATAAGAGTCTAAGGTTTGGTTAAGTTCAGTGATCCTTCCATGTGTTAAACTGAAGGTTTTCCTTATTGGCTGCTTTTTAAGAGACAACAGCAGAAACCAGCAGTGTCTGAGAAGCACTAATGGTGGCTGTTTAGCCGTAGTGAAAGCAAATTTCCCTAATGGTGTTTTGGCTTAAACTCATTTGGCCTATGTGGGGATGCAAGTCTCTGCACATACTGTATGTATTAACAATTTCAATCACGGTGATGATTAACATCATTACTGGGTCCATTAATCTTGCTAATGGTTCTGAACCCTTTATTGCAGGGGTGGAGACACCCATTTTCAAAGCAACACGGCACTTTTTTGTAAACAAAAAAAAACAAAACTTGATGGATGGCACTGTTGTCTCATTGAGACAGACAGCTAGTTGAAAAATTCAGGATCAGGCTGCTGCTGCGCTGAAGTTATTGCAACTCAAGTGGCAATGGATTGCTGGAGGAGGGTGAAGACATGACACACAAACAGACAGAACAAAGCCTGTTTACATCGTAACAGTGAGTGGAATTAACTGCTGTTTGAGCTCGACAATCGTAGCGCACAGTTTCTGCTAAAATGTAAAGAAAAATAAGAGTAATATTTTTTAAATGCAAAGATAAACAGAAAATGAATTGCATGTATTTACTTTAATAAAAGTAGGTGTAAACATAGCACTGTTGCTGGTTAATCAGTTGAAAACATACTTGCATACACTCTATACAGAGTCTCAGAGGAAATTAGATAAAAACATACAGTATAGTGTTTTTATGATATCTACAAATACTAACATTGCTGAGAATGTCTAGTAGATTATATTCTGGTGCAATAATAAACTTTTCAGGCAACTTTGTTGAACTAGGAACAAGAGGGTAGTATCCAGACAATCCAGACAATCTACTCTTATGAAAGAAGATTAATTCTCTGTCTTAAGTGCAGACTACCCTTCTTTCCAAAGAAGAAAGGGGGAAAGGGGGTCAGTAAGGGCCCGGTTCTGTATTTGAAGTTATTTTAGTGAATAAACTTCCCAAAAGTAGAAAAAAGCAAACTACCTTACATGTATTAAACCTGAAGTGGATGAGAGAGCATTATCCACAGTAGATGGCCTTTGTACTGACATGGGCTGAATTTCTACTTATAGAGAAAAAATTGAATTTAGATTACTGCCTGAAAAAGAGACGGATACTGTGCTCTAATGAAACTATAGGTGAAGTTTTTTTTCCATAATAACTGTTGTAACATTTAAAAAAGCTGAAAGCTGCTACTGAGCTTCATCCCTAGATGTGAGTTAAGGCCTGAAAGCAACAGCTACATATGTAGCCGATTTTTTTTTTATGTCACACTGACTGTGTATATGAGACTTCGACTAGGCAGTGTCAGCAGATCTGTGCAGAATATTTTCACTTCTGTCTCTGTGCTATATACAAATTACAACAATTTCCAACATTTGACTTTGGCAGCTATAAAGCAAAGCCCCATTGAACGAGTCTGTGCAGCATCTCAGACCTGAACAGATAGAGAATGTTCATATATATAAAAACATAATCAGATCTACTTGTAAAGAAAGAAAAACACAGCAATAATCACTGTGGGATGGTTTCTATGCTGACTGAGGCAGAGAGGTGTCTCAGAGAGAGATCTGGGAAGTTTATCCAAGTTTTTCTTTCTTTTTTTTGATAACGAGGTGAGAGAGATACGCTGCGCTGACCTGCTCTGTCTGGTCCTTGTTATTTTTATTTCTTTTTGTGAGGCACAAAGAGGATCACTACATCTGGTTTCTGTCCCCCTAAACTCTTATCATGGGTAATGGTTTCTAGTTTTTTGTTTCATTCATTGTTTTAGCACCAGTCGTTCCTGCTTACTATATTTGTGATGTTCCACTCCAAACAGACTCTTTCCCCATGAGATTAACAGATTTTAATTTTGGATTTTCCCCCAAAGCAGATGTGTTTTACTTTGTAACTGTGTCTCTCTTCCTGTCAGACCCATGAAACTGCAACTGAATTGCTTCGTAGTCCAACTAAAATAGAACTTTTTAAAAATGCTCCTGGATCTAATGAAGGAAGTAAACACAGGTATTAAAAATGACATCCTGTATGCTTACGTAAAAACAAATTGATTTGAAGAAAAATATGTTTGATGATGTTTTTTTTCCTAAGTCGAAGAAGTGCTGCTGAGAGAAGGAATTCATTAAAGTTTCCTGCTGCTGTAGCAACAGCAGAGCTGGACCGTTTCCTCTACAGGAACAGAACAGAAGGATTTTATCCTCAGCAACCGGGTATCAATACGTGGTGGAATAAACCCAAAAATAAAACTTAAAATAAACCAATTTACAGGTTGATTGTTTGAATGTTTTGTGAGGTCTCACAATAAACATAATAGGTTTTTAAGGTTTGAACAATCTGACAAAGTTCAATAAACAATAACAACAACCAAAAACGTTTGTTTCAAAACTTTCAGAGAAAATGAACAAAGGGGCTCATTCTTTAGCCAGGATACAGTAAAGGAAGGGTGTAAAACTTTATCTTCCACTGAAGCAATTTTCAGTTTTAAGTTGTCTCTCTCTAGTGAGATAAACTGGCTAATCAGAACTTCCATAGAAAGTTAGGCTTCTATTGAGGGTTTATTAACTAAGCCACGTGACTTAATCTTTCTTTTTTTTTTACATCCCTATAAAAACTAAATTCAAATTTAGATTTGAGATGATGTATTCCTAAAAAAAAAAAAAAAAAAAATCAAAACAGTTTTTCTTTTTTGTGTAGTAAAACAAGACTAGATATTTATAACCGGTTTTATTAACTTTTTTTTTTTACACTAATTATATCCTCAGGCATCACAACGAAAATTAAGTTTAATAAATGCAGATTAAAAACCCACATCATTGTCAAACAGGATGCCTTTTTAACCCTATGTAAACACATTATGTGACCAAATATTTTTTTTCAGTTTTTGATTTACAGTTATAGAAATATGATTGAGGTACCACATCACCATCAACACTAAAATATTAGCTAGTTTTATACTATTTGTAAACAAAATTACTACAAATCACTGAGTAAATGTTCTGAAAATTAAAAAAATAATTAAACTGAAATGAAAAGCTGTGTATATTATTTCAAGCTCTGACATAATTTTAATTTCAATCAGAAATATCATATTTTAAATTATTCATTTCATCATTAATATTCATTATTTATCAGCTATGGATGAAAAAGCAACTAAAGCATTAACCCTGCAGTAACAGGGTTTGAAGACTGCCTCCTCTGTTTAGCAGTTCTCTGCAAAAAAAAAAAAAGTAGGTGCCGCTTGATCCAACATGTTTCTATTTGCTTTATTAAGTGCATGTTCTTTGTGAATTTAGTGCAGAAATGAACCAAGTAAGGAACATTTGTAGAAAAATGTAAATGCTGCGCCGCTTGGTGAATTTGCCTCCAGAGACTCTCAGTGAGAAGACTGACATCCACCAACCTCTGATGAAGTTCTGCTCTGCTGCACTGTGGATGCTGGCCAGGTGACCGCTGTGCTCCCTGCAGTCCTTCTCTGCATCCTCCCAGGTGTGTCTGCGGCTGAAGTACCTGTAGCAGTGGCCGTGGAACTTTCTCCATGAGCGCTCACAGCCCTCAATGTCTACCAGAATAGAGGGAAACAAGGAGAAAACACAAGGGTTCATGAAAACAGGCACCAATTGCTCATCTTAAAATTCATGATAGATTTATATCAGCATTTATAAACATCCACTCTGCAACAGACAGGATAAAAACAGAGGAAGAGGGAGAATATTCAGCTTTTTGGATTTCCTTGTGTGTTCACACACTTTCCTGTCTTGTGGAAAAACAGGGTTTGGCAGTTTTTATTCTTGCTGGAGCCTGTTGCCTTAGGTGCCCTTTGTGACACTGCTCTCTGCCTCCATTCCTCCGTTATGCTTCTGTCTTCAACTTGACTTATAATCCACCACAGAAACAAGCTGGCAGTGAGACAGCTTAGTCCAGAGAAAAGGCGTTTTAATCCGTTCAAATGACAAGAATCCTTAGAAATTGCTTCCAGCGTGCAGTTCTTGCTTGGTAATTAAGCCCCGTCACAGTCCTGTCAGCGCACTCCCTCTCATTCTACCAATCCCTCCATCTCTCCCCCCCTTCTCTCTTTTCATCTTCTACATCTGTTCCCTCCTCTGTCATCTCTGTACGGGTCTCATTGTGTAGATGTCTAAGAAGAGATTTCTGTATGGCTTCCAGCTTAAACTGAACTGTTTGAATGCACACCAATAAATTTGTGTGAATTAAAAGTACAGTCTGTGTATAGTCTCCAACTGCTTTCTTCCCAGCAGTATAAAGATCAGGAAAATGGCCTAAGCTTCTCCTGCAACAAATGTGAAACAGCACCAGTAATTCTGACAGAGGAAATTGGACTGTATGGGCAGAGAGATACAGACCTGATGGTGGAGGATGTAACCAGAGGAGAGAATAGTTAGGTTTTAGAAAGTTGTCCACAGTGAAAGCCTTTTTGAGAGCTTATATGAAGGAAGCTTTCAACTTCCTGCACTCAGTGTTGTTTTGGGTCTTTTGCGCCATGAAGAGGGATGGCGTAATTTCACCAAATGGAATGAAGGGTGTTATTGTGACACAGCCTGCCTCAGAGATGAATATAGAGCACACTTTATATTTGCAGCTTGCATGCTGTATGCAAACTAAACAAAGTGAGCTTGGAAGTGTCAGAAAAGCTGCTGTGTATGACATGAAATACCAAAATACAACTCAGTCAGACTGAATATCACTAAATCCTTTGGTTCCCTCTACACGGTTTGAAAGGTTAGCAAATAAACTGATCTTTAAGGGTATCCTTCCTTTCTATGTACTGTATTGTAAATTTTTTGACTTGATATTTTAGTGCATTGTTGTAAAATCCTTTTATTTTCTCAGTGTTTTGTATGATGTTATTAACCATATTCTGAGCTTTTTTGTTAAATACTGCTGTTGCACTGCTTACTGTCTTGAGATTTTCTGTGTTAACTTGAAAGATGTTACACATGTCTGAATAACTAGGATGATAACCTCTTTAAAGTATGTGTCCCTGCTCAGACATTGAATGTTTATTGTCAAGTTTGTGGAATTCCTTTCCTTATTTCCTTTGTTCAGTCCAGAAAGGATTACTTCTGTCATGACCTCTACATTTACACGTCTTCCACATTTAAGGATCAAATAAGCATCTAAAAATTCTATTGCTTTAGCCTTTCCCTCCAGATGACCAGGAACAATAAGTAGATTGATCAGAGCGCAGGGTTCCATTTTACAAAGCCGGTTAAACAAACTCAGACTCAAATCCTAAACTCTGAATTGAAACAGCCTGAGGCTGGAAACGCTGAGTTTTCAGTTTTATAAAAGTTGCTGTGAATTAGTTTGATTAAAGTAACTCACAGCAGATGATTAGATGAACATTTGGCGTAACAAAAGCCATCATCAGTGGAGCCCCAAATCAATAAGTCACCATGGCAACAACAACAGGAAGTGCCTATTTCACTCTACTGGAAGTAGAGATTTTAATGCACGAATATAAAAAAAAAAGAGAATGTGTTTAAAAGACAGAGAAACAATGTTACAGCTAAAAGAGAGTGGAAGATAGTAGGAGAAGATTGCTGGTCAACTTAATGCAGAAGTTTATATGAAGTCCTGTATGGAAGGCTATTTTTACATTTATTAAAAGCATTCTCCTCTCTGATTCTTCCTGGTGAAAATCACATTCCTAGTTGGAACTGTAATAACAGATTTTCTAAATTACATAGAGAAAGTTTTACAAATTTTAACTGGCTGTTTAGAAATTTATCAGCTTGACTGAATATGTATTTATGATATCCGAAAAAACATTTCTTCATAGTCAAAATAATACAAATGCTGACAATGGGAATATGGAGATCTAAAATTATTTTCTGGACATCCAGAATATTTATTCTAGATAAGAAAAGTGTAATTTTGTTTCAAATTGTCATTTTGACAAGGAAAAAATGTATTTTTTTTCAGATATCAGGAATACATATTCTGTAAAACTAAAATTTATAAAAATGGCATGCCATAGCTTGCTGTGACCACAATAACATTACGGGTTTAGGTTAAGATGAAGTCTAAAAAGGTTTTTCAAACAGATAGGACCCATTTATCATCTCATTACACACTAAACACTGTCTGTTTGCAGTCGCTTCGGATATTATCCCCCAATAAATGCTTGTTATTAGCTGTTATCAGTCACATAGAATGACTTCAGATTGTGCCTCTTACCTCCCAGTAGGCTCAGTAGGTTGGTATCAGGGTGAGAATTCTAACCCTGAAGTATTATTTTTTTTTACCCACGGAATTAATTAACCTATATATGTATAATCTGAATGTAATTTCAGCAGTTCTTCATGTACTGTAAAAATAAATCCATAAATAAAAATTATCCATTGCCATGTTTGTTTGTAACACCTAATGTGTCTAACAGACCTAGTGAATGATTTTCTTTATTGTATCTTTAACAAAAATCTGCTGGCTAAATCAGGAAATAAAACAACGTGATTAGCTGTAAGGAGAGCGGGGATAGTGAGAGAGAGAGTTTACTGACCAAAACCTGCACCTTAACCGGAGGAATGTCCTGGGGAGAATGTTACTATGGCGACTGAAACAGAGGTCTCAGAGTTACAGGTTTTAAAAATTTTGAATAAACCTGCTTTGTGAAACGGACCCCTGGACCAGCTGTCAGTTTTGTTTTCAGTTTGTATCACCCTCAATGCTGTGGGTTGAGACAAGGTAATAAAGCACAGTTTAATGAAGTAAATGAAGGATTAATATCTAAAATCCTTCGTACAGTAAATTAAATGCTTAATTTGATCTTTAATGGATTATTGAATTGCTTATTGTTTATCTTTACGTCTTAAAAACTAATTTACTTTTCTCTGTGAGGTCAGACCAACTAATCTGTCGAATGCAGTGGATTACCTCTTTGTTCCTACTATATAAGTTTTTAAGCAGTTCTGAAAATATGCTCTTGGTATTTTTGTTGATGACTTTAATGTGAAGCTTTGCCTCATTACTTTTCCTCCCCAGATTTCTCTTGCTGAAATGAGATTTTGGCCTCAAGACCTTAAAAGGTGATGAAAAATGTTAAACCCAATTAGCCATCTTAACAGGTGCAGCTTGTATGAGGGTCTTAACAGCCCCTCTGGACAGGCTTCTTTATTTTCTTGCAAAATGAAACTAGGTTAAACATGAATTGAGGTGTTAATTTGACATTCTGAAAGTCAGTGTTTAATCTCTGCCTGGAGACTCGCAGCTCAGTCCTCTGTTGGAAGAATTAAGTTGTATTTTTTTCAATTCAGCATGTTTTAGCTTCACTATATACCACTTTGGAGGCCTAGGTTGAGACACACTCATGATAATAGCAAAATGGAGATATGAAGCATAAAAAGAGGCTAATAGCAAGAAAACCTAAAAGCAACAAAGTTTGTAGGAGGAAAAATAAGACAGCAAGCTCTGGCAGAGCTCAATGTGAACTGTGAGGGTAAAGATCAGAGGCTTCAAGACAACAGTGATCATAAAATCCTGGAGAGAGTCAAGGCGCTGAGTATTGCTTTCATTAAGTTTAGCTCGGTGTGTTAGCTTCATCTAAGAAAGAGCATACTTTCTGCAGCCACACAGTGCAGTCGCACCCGAATGATATCCCTGGACATTAATGCATCACAAACATCAGCTGTGCTGCTTCTATCAACACCCTTGTTTATAGATGTTGGAGATCGGCCTGTTTTTCAGTGTGGTCCTGTTTCTCTGACCGTGACTGAGTGGATGTGCTCTCTTCGTCCTCTGGAATGGGAGCTGGCTCGGAGCTCGTCTGCCTGGCTGTGTGTTTCCTGGGCGGGGCGCCTTTTACAGCTGCTTTTTGTATCTCTGCTTCTGTCTCCTTGAACCCCAGTCGGCCTCGGCAGATGGCGCTCACACTGAGCCTGGTTCTGCTGGAGGTTTCTTCCTGTTAAAGAGAGTTTTTTCCTCTCCCTCCACTGTGCGCTACAAGCATGCTTAGTGTGAGGGATTTGTATTTGAGTCAATAATAAAACTAATGTTTCCTTAGATCGAAAACTTTGTATCAATTTGACTGTATGATCTGGTTAGGAACTGTAAGTGCCTTGAGATGACATGTGTTGTGAATTTGGCCTATATAAATAAACTGAATTGAATTGAGGAATACGTGCCTGTCTCCAGCAGTCGGGTAAAAAAGAAGCTGACCTGACACAATTGTTGTCATATGATATACTTCGACAGTCTCTGCATTGGGGGGGATCAGTTTCTGTGCTCTGAGGGAAATCCTGCCATGTTTCAGTAGCTGTCCATCTATCTTCTTCAATCCCCAAACTAACTCATCTACATGAACAAACCCCAAAAAAGTTTGATATTTTGCATAATCTATATTTTAAAATTCAGTTCAATTCTCATGCTTTCCTTTGTGAAATCTTAAATGACCATTATATTAGGATTTAATGAATTTAAAGGGTTTAATACCAAAAGTGTCAAAAGTATTTGTGTTTATTACTCAAGTAGAAGTAGAAATCCTATTTAAAATCCTGTTCAAAAGCACTTTTGTAGAAGTTAGAGTATCACCTTAAGCTTTTTACTCAAGTAAAAGTGTGAAAGTACCATTTCTAAAACTACTTACTGTACAGTGCAAAAGTAATGCGGGCAAAAAATGTTAAGGACTGTTGGGAGCTGGAAGTACCACCTTCCTCCAGCAGGGTCCGCCGTGGATCCTCCTGAGGTGAGCCTCCTGCACAGCTGGGCTCATCCATCGTGGGGGATCCACAGTACTTCATGTCTTCAGACCTTGCCTCAGCGCCGCCAGTGTTGATCCAGTTGGCTAGCACCTAAGCCTAGTATCGTGAACCTTTGTTGACTTTTGGGTCCAGACTGGATTCTAGCACTGTCTCTGTCTTCCAGGAAACCTGTTTCTCTCCTGTGAAGCTCAGGAAGAGCTGAGCCTGCCGAGCCTGCCCTCTGAGCCAAACCTGAAGCCTCTCTCTGGACTTCCATGCAGCTCTGGACCAAGAGCTGGAATCTCAAAGCCAAGGTCTGCTCACTCTCAAGAAGTAAGACGCTGAAGCAGCTTACGGACTCTGCTGAACAAACCATCTCCGGACCCAACAGTTTCCCTCTCAAGGCTTTAGACCAAGAACCCTCAAGGTACAAATCTGAAACTGTCAAGAATCAAACTCCTATGCGCAACGCTAACTGAACTGTCTCTCACGCAGACTCCGGTGAACCAGTTTTCCAGGCCTGAGCCAGAACCAGTCATTATCTTGGTGCTTGTGACAATAAACTCTGTTAAACCTTTTACTCCAGTTTCCGTCTCAGTGGTGTTCTGCATTATTGGGTCACACCAGTGAACCCATCATGACAGAACACTGCGGCCAAACACAAGGCCCAGCAGATCACCTCCGCCGTCGCTTGGAGGAGCAAGATGCCCAAATCCAAGGACAAACCCAAACCCTCCGTGAGTTATATCGTTTGGTTGATACTCACAATCATATGCTTCAGAGTTATACCAATTTTTTGAACAATGCTAATGCCACGCCGGCAGCGCAACCATTTCCGGGTCCAGCTCCACCTCCGAGGTTACCAGCAGTGACGTCATCAGAGTTCCGCCCAAGCCTACCAGAAAGATTCTCTGGTAATATGAAAGACTGCAAGGGATTTTTGTTTCAGTGCCGTTTAATCTTTCAAAACTCACCTGGCAGTTTTTCCACGGACTATAAGAAGATAACTTTTATTCTTTCCCAATTAACAGGAAGAGCCTTGGAGTGGGCTCAGGCAAGGTTTGCCTCCGACGAAAGCCTCGATTGCCGTTATTCAGAGTTTATTTCTGAATTTTCTCAGGTATTTAATCAAGAAACAGATCAAACCATTGATTCTCGTGCTCTTTTCAACATTAAGCAGGGAAATTCCTCTGTGGCGGAGTTCTCCATCAACTTCGGGTTAAAGCGGCAGCTTCCGGATGGAACCAAAGCGCTCTGAAAGGGGCTTTATTTTATGGCTTTGAGCGAAAGCATTACCAGGATGAACTAGCAACCCTCGACGAACCAGCCACTCTTGAAGAATTAATCCGTTTGAACGATAAAATTGGACAATAGAATCCGAGCTAGAAACAGCTCCAAGTCAAGAAGTCTGGGATCATTTTCCTCTGCCCCTACCTCAAATAATGTGACTGTTTTTTCTTCTCCCACAGAACAGTTGCCCAAACCGAGATCTAAAGCCCAGTCTCTCCCTCTGCCTGTTCAGGCCTCTCTTTCTGGGGAAATGGATGCCGAACCCATGCAGGTGGGACACACCAGGCTCACTCCAGAGGAAAGACAAAGACGTTTTTTGAGTAAACTATGCATCTACTGTGGTGAGAGTGGACACTTCATCGCTTCTTGCCCAGCTAAATCAAAAGCCTGGGCCCGCCAGAGGTTCTGAGGAGTCTGGCGGGCCATACTAACTCTAAGAAATCTCCTCGACTGATGCTCCCTGCCACTTTGTTTTGTGCTAATCAAAGCCTCTCTTTCTCTGCCTTCATCGATTCAGGCTGTGAACGAAACTTAATTGATTCTAACCTTGTTCAACAACTTCAGATTGAAACTATTCCCCTGACCCAACCTCTTAGTGTCTCTGCCATTGATGGGAAAAGACTCCACCAAGTTACCCATCAAACTCAACCTCTCGAGCTACTACTCTCAGGTAACCATCGTGAAACCATAACATTTTTTGTTTTTCCCTCCGCATGCTCTCCCCTGGTGCTTGGATTTGAATGGTTGGAGAAACATAATCCACATATTAACTGGACTGATCGTCATGTGGAATCATGGTCTACGTTATGTCACGAAACATGCCTCCGATCGGCTGCCCCCGTGGTGGGGCCTCCTAGAGGTGGGGGGGAGATGGACTCTCCTGACCTTTCTTCTGTCCCTTCTGAGTACCATGATTTGAGAGGAATCCTCCTGTCTTCAGTAAGGTCAGTGCTACGTCCCTTCCACCACACAGACCATATGACTGTGCGATCGAGCTATTACCTGGAGCACCTCTACCCAAGCAGCAGACTATACAATATTTCCAAACCAGAGCGAGAAACCATGGAAAAGTACGGTCTCCAACATTGAGTCTTTAGCTGCTGGGATAATTACGCCCATCTTCTTCTCCGTTGGGTGCAGGGTTCTTTTTAGTAAAACAGCTCCTGCAAGAAGGACGGTTCCTTAAGACCATGTAGGCTGATTACAGAGGCTTGAACCAAATAACAATTAAAAACAAATGTACCCTCTTCCTCTACTCGCCTCAGCTTTTGAACCAGGTAGCCAAGGGGCAACTGTTTTCACGAATCGGCGATAAAAATTGGCGAAACCCAGAAATCTCTGCAGCTGCTTGCGGTTTTCAGGAACTGGCCATTCCAAAACAGCCTTTATTTTGTCCTCAGAAGGCTTAACCTGTCCGCCCTCGAGCACAAACCCCAAAAAGGTCGAAGTTGAATATTTGATGAAACTCACATTTTTCAGCTTTGACACTAAGTCTGTTCTCCAGTAATCTTTGTAACACAAGGCGGACATGTTTCTTATGTTCAGAAAGGTTCTTTGAATAAATGAGTATATCATCAATGTAGACGAACACGAACCCATTTAAAAAGTCTCTGAGAACATCATTCACAAGGGCTTGGAAACAGGCAGGGGCATTTGTTAAACCAAAGGGCATGACCAAGTATTCGAACTGACCCAATGGGGTTTTGAAGGCTGTTTTCCACTCATCTCCATCACGGATTCTAAGAAGATGATAAGCATTCCTCAAATCTAGTTTGGTGAAAACAGTTGCCCCTTGTACTGGTTCAAAAGCTGAGGCGAGTAGAGGAAGAGGGTATTTGTTTTTAATTGTTATTTGGTTCAAACCTCTGTAATGATACATGGTCTTAAGGAAGCGTCCTTCTTGCCAAAACGAAAAAGAACCCAGCACCCAACGGAGAAGAAGATGGGCGAATTATCCCGGCAGCTAAAGATTCAATGTACTTTTCCATGGTTTCTCGTTCTGGTTTGGAAATATTGTATAATCTGCTGCTGGGTAGAGGTGCTCCAGGTAATAGCTCGATCGCACAGTCATATGGTCTGTGTGGTGGAAGGGACGTAGCACTGACCTTACTGAAGACAGGAGCCAAATCATGGTACTCAGAAGGGACAGAAGAAAGGTCAGGAGAGTCCATCTCCCCCCCACCTCTAGGAGGCCCCACCACGGGGGCAGCCGATCGGAGGCATGTTTCATGACATAACGTAGACCATGATTCCACATGACGATCAGTCCAGTTAATATGTGGATTATGTTTCTCCAACCATTCAAATCCAAGCACCAGGGGAGAGCATGCGGAGGGAAAAACAAAAAATGTTATGGTTTCACGATGGTTACCTGAGAGTAGTAGCTCGAGAGGTTGAGTTTGATGGGTAACCTGGTGGAGTCTTTTCCCATCAATGGCAGAGACACTAAGAGGTTGGGTCAGGGGAATAGTTTCAATCTGAAGTTGTTGAACAAGGTTAGAATCAATTAAGTTTCGTTCACAGCCTGAATCGATGAAGGCAGAGAAAGAGAGGCTTTGATTAGCACAAAACAAAGTGGCAGGAAGCATCAGTCGAGGAGATTTCTTAGAGTTAGTTTGGCCCGCCAGACTCCTCAGAACCTCTGGCGGGCCCAGGCTTTTGATTTAGCTGGGCAAGAAGCGATGAAGTGTCCACTCTCACCACAGTAGATGCATAGTTTACTCAAAAAACGTCTTTGTCTTTCCTCTGGAGTGAGCCTGGTGTGTCCCACCTGCATGGGTTCGGCATCCATTTCCCCAGAATGAGAGGCCTGAACAGGCAGAGGGAGAGACTGGGCTTTAGATCTCGGTTTGGGCAACTGTTCTGTGGGAGAAGAAAAAACAGTCACATTATTTGACGCAGGGGCAGAGGAAAATGATCCCAGACTTCTTGACTTGGAGCTGTTTCTAGCTCGGATTCTATTGTCCAATTTTATCGTCAAACGGATTAATTCTTCAAGAGTGGCTGGTTCGTCGAGGGTTGCTAGTTCATCCTTAATGCTTTCGTTCAAAGCCATAAAATAAGCCCCTTCAGAGCGCTTTGGTTCCATCCGGAAGCTGCCGCTTTAACCCGGAAGTTGATGGAGAACTCCGCCACAGAGGAATTTCCCTGCTTAATGTTGAAAAGAGCACGAGAGTCAATGGTTTGATCTGTTTCTTGATTAAATACCTGAGAAAATTCAGAAATAAACTCTGAATAACGGCAATCGAGGCTTTCGTCGGAGGCAAACCTTGCCTGAGCCCACTCCAAGGCTCTTCCTGTTAATTGGGAAAGAATAAAAGTTATCTTCTTATAGTCCGTGGAAAAACTGCCAGGTGAGTTTTGAAAGATTAAACGGCACTGAAACAAAAATCCCTTGCAGTCTTTCATATTACCAGAGAATCTTTCTGGTAGGCTTGGGCGGAACTCTGATGACGTCACTGCTGGTAACCTCGGAGGTGGAGCTGGACCCGGAAATGGTTGCGCTGCCGGCGTGGCATTAGCATTGTTCAAAAAATTGGTATAACTCTGAAGCATATGATTGTGAGTATCAACCAAACGATATAACTCACGGAGGGTTTGGGTTTGTCCTTGGATTTGGGCATCTTGCTCCTCCAAGCGACGGCGGAGGTGATCTGCTGGGCCTTGAGTTTGGCCGCAGTATTCTGTCATGATGGGTTCACTGGTGTGACCCAATTATGCAGAACACCACTGAGACGGAAACAGGAGTAAAAAGGTTTAACAGAGTTTATTTTCACAAGCACTGAGATATTGACTGGTTCTGGTTCAGGCCTGGAAAACTGGTTCACCGGAGTCTGCGTGTGAGAAACAGTTCAGTTAGCGTTGCGCATTGGAGTTTGATTCTTGACAGTTTCAGATTTGTAACCTTTGAGGGTTCTTGATTAAAGCCTTGAGAGGGAAAACTGTTTTGATCTGAGAGGATTTGATCAGCAGGAGTCCTGTGAAGCTGCTTCAGCCGCCTTACTTCTTAAGAATGTGCAGACCTTGGTTTTGAGATTCCAGCTCTTGGTCCAGGGCTGCATGGAAGTTCAGAGAGAGGTTTTCAGGTTTGGCTCAGAGGGCAGAAGCCTCGGCAGGTTAAGCTCTTCCAGAGCTTCTCAGGAAGGAAAAACTGGTTTCCTGGAAGACAGAGATAAAAGTTAGAATCCAGTCTGGATTCAGAAGTCGACAAAGGTTCACAGAGGTACTAGGCTTAGGTGCTAACCAACTGGATCAATACTGCGGCGTTGAGGCAAGGTCTGAAAACAGCTTAAGTACTGTGGATCCTCTGATGATGTAATGGGCTGCAGCTGTGCAGGAGGCTCAACTCAGGAGGATCCACGGTGGACTCTGCTGGAGAAAGGTGGTACTTCTCCAGCTCCCAACAGTCCTTAACATTTTTTGCCCGCATTACTTTTGCACTGTACAGTAAGTAGTTTTAGAAATGGTACTTTCACACTTTTACTTGAGTAAAAAGCTTAAGGTGATACTCTTAACTTACAAAGTGCTTTTGAACAGGATTTTAAATAGATTTCTACTTCACTTGAGTAATAAACATGAATAAGTTTGACACTTGTTTTTTTTGTCTAAACACCACAAATCCTAATAAAATGGTCACCTAATATTTCACAAAAGGAAGCATGAGAATTGAACTGAATTTTAAAATATAGATTATGCAAAATATCAAAACTTTTTTGGGGTTTGTTCATGTAGATGGGTTAGTTTGGGGATTGAAGAAGATAGATGGACAGCTACTGAAACCTGGCAGGATTTCCCTCAGAGCACACAGAAAACTGATCCCCCCAATGCAGAGACTGTCCGGCATATCATATGACAACAATTGTGTCAGGGTCAGCTTCGTTTTTACCCGACTGCTGGAGACAGGCAAGGCCAAATTCACAACACATGTCATCTCAAGGCACTTACAGTGCTACACCGTGTCCTTACTGATGAAAATGAGGCCCTACACTTTGTGATGGAGGCTTAGAAAAAACTTTTAACGCCCCAGCAGAACCAGGCTATCATCTGCCGGGCCGACTGGGGTTCAAGGAGACAGAAGCAGAGATGCACTGTGTGGCTGCAGAAGACGAAGCCCGATGCTCCCATTCCAGAGACGAAGAGAGCACATCCAAGTCACAAGAAACAGGACCACACTGAAAACAGGCCGACCCCAAACTTAAACAAGGGTGAAAGCTACAGCTGAGTTTGCCATTAATGTCCAGGGATATCATTCCTCTCACTGTTGGCTGCAGGTATTCTTTCTTAGATGAAGCTTAAACTGACCACTGTGACTCTCTCCAGGATTTTATGATTCACTGTTGTTTGAAGCCTCTTATCTTTTTACCCTCACAGTTCACATTGAGCTCCTGCCAGAGCTTGCTGTCTTATTTTTTCCTCCTACAAACTTTGTTGCTTTTAGGTTTTTCTTTTGCTATTAGCCTCTTTTTTATGCTTCATATCTCCATTTTGCTATTATTCATGAGTGTGTCTCAACCTAGGCCTTCAAAAAGTGTTATATTGTGAAGCTAAAACATGCTGAATTGAAAAAAATACAACTTAATTCTTCCAACAGAGGACTGAGCTGCAAGTAGTCTCCAGGCAGAGATTAAACACTGACTTTCAGAATGTCAAATTAACACCAATTCATGTTTAACCCAGTTTCATTTTTGCAAGAAAATAAAGAAGCCTGTCCAGACGGGGCTGTTAAGACCCCCTCAAACAAGCTGCACCTGTTAAGATGGCTAATTGGGTTTAACAATTTTTTCATCACCTTTTAAGGTCTTGAGGCCAAAAATCTCATTTCAGCAAGAGAAATCTGGGGAGGAAAAGTAATGAGGCAAAAGCCTTCACATTAAAAGTCATCAACAAAAAATACCAAGAGCATATTTTTTCAGAACTGCTTAAAAACTTATATAGTAGAACAAAGAGGTAATCCACTGCATTCGACAGATTAGTTGGTCTGACCTCAGAGAAAAGTAAATTAGTTTTTAAGACGAAATATAAACAATAAGCAATTCAAAAATCCATTAAAGATCAAATTAGGCATTTAATTTACTGTACCTAAGGATTTTAGATATTAATCCTTCATTTACTTCATTAAACTGTGCTTTTATTACCTTGTCTCAACCCACAGCATTGAGGGTGATACAAACTGGAAACAAAACGACAGCTGGTCCAGGGGTCCGTTTCACAAAAGCAGGTTTATTCAAAAATTTTAAAACCCGTAACTCTGAGACCTCTGTTTCAGTCGCCATAGTAACATTCTCCCAGGACATTCCTCCGTTAAGGTGCAGGTTTTGGTCAGTAAACTCAGTGTCACTATCCCAGCTCCTTACAGCTAATCACGCTTGTTTTATTTCCCTGATTTAGCCAGCAGATTTTTGTTAAAGATACAATAAAGAAAAATCATTCACTAGGTCTGTTAGACACATTGAGGTGTTACAAAACAAACATGGTAAGTCCTTTTAAAGAAGATATTAAAAATGATCTGCACTTACACAAAGAGAAGTTATTTATGGGAGAGGATTTTATTTGACCGATATACAGTTTTTGGTTTACATGAAGAACAGTACATGCTGAAATTACATTCAGATTATACATACATAGGTTAATTAATTCGCGGGTAAAAATAATACTTCAGGGTTAGATTAGATTCTGACCCTGATACCAACCTACTGAGCCTACTGGGGAGTGTAAGAGGCACAATCTGAAGTCATTCTATGACTGATAACAGCTAATAACAAGCATTTATTGGGGGGATAATATCCGAAGTTTAGCAGTAAACAGACAGTGTTTAGTGTGTAATGAGATGATGAATGGTCCTATCTGTTTGAAAAACATTTTTAGACTTCATCTTAACCTAAACCCGTAATGTTATTGTGGTCACAGCAAGCTATGGCATGCCATTTTTATAAATTTTAGTTTTACAGAATATGTATTCCTGATATCTGAAAAAAAAAACATTTTTCCTTTGTCAAATGACAATTTGAAACAAAATTACACTTTTCTTTATTTAGAATAAATATTCTGATGTCCAGAAAATAATTTTTAGATCTCCATATTCCCATTGTCAGCATTTGTATTATTTTTTGACTATGAAGACATGTTTTTTCGGATATCAGTAAATACATATTCAGTCAGTTGATAAATTTCTAAACAGCCAGTTAAAATTTGTAAAAAGAAATTCTCTATATAAAACCTAATGAGTACAGTTTTGTTTCTGCTGCAAAAATTAAATTTTTAAATCTGTTATTACAGTTCCAACTAGAATGTGATTTTCACCCAGGAAGAATCAGAGAGGAGAATGCTTTTAATAAATGAAAATAGCCTTCCATACAGGACTTCATATAAAACTTCTGCATTAAGTTGACCAGCAATCTTCTCCTACTATCTTCCACTCCCCTTTTAGCTGTAACACTGTTTCTCTGTCTTTTTAAACACATTCTCCTTTTTTATATTCGCAGTATTAAAAATCTTACTTCCAGTAGAGTGAAATAGGCACTTCCTGTTGTTGTTGCCATGGTGACTTATTGATTTGGGGCTCCACTGATGATGGCTTTTGTTACTTCAAATGTTCATCTAATCATCTGCTGTGAGTTACTTAATCAAACTAATTCACAGCAACTTTTATAAAACTGAAAAACTCAGCGCTTCCAGCCTCAGGCTGTTTCAATTCAGAGCTTAGGATTTGAGTCTGAGTTTGTTTAACCGCTTTTGTAAATGGAACCCCGCGCCTCTGATCAATCTACTTATTGTTCCTGGTCATCTGGAGGGAAGGCTAAAGCAATAGAAATTTTAGATGCTTATTTGATCCCAAATGTGGAAGACGCTTAAATGTAGAGGTCATGACAGAAGTAATCCTTTCTGGACTGAACAAAGGAAATAAGGAAAAGGAATTCCACAAACTTGACAATAAAATATTCAATGTCTGAGCAGGGACACATACTTAAAGAGGGTTATCATCCTAGTTATTCAGACATGTGTAACATCTTTCAAGCAATACAGAAAATCTAAGACAGTAAGCAGTGCAAAAATTTAACAAAAAAGCTCAGGAATATGGTTTTTCAAACACTGAGAAAATAAAAATAAAAGGATTTTACAACAATGCACTAAAAATACCAAGTCAAAAAATTTACATTACAGTACATAAAAAGGAAGGATACCCCTAAAGATCAGTTTATTTGCTAACCTTTCAAACCGTGTAGAGGGAACCAAAGATTTAGTGATATTCAGTCACTTTGTATTTTGTCATGTCATACACAGCAGCTTTTCTGACACTTCCAAGCTCACTTTGTTTAGTTTGCATACAGCATGCAAGCTGCAAATATAAAAGTGTGCTCTATATTCATCTCTGAGGCAGGCTGTGTCACAATAACACCCTTCATTCCATTTAGTGAAATTACTATTCCTCCCTTCATGGCTTAAAGACCCAAAACAACACTGAGTGCAGGAAGTTGAAAGCAGGGATTTTTCAGGCTCTTTTCCCTTCATATAAGCCTCAAAAAGGCTTTCACTGCGGACAACTTCTAAAACATAACTATTCTCTCCTCTCTGGTTACATCCTCCGTCAGGTCTGTATCTCTCTGCATATTAAGGGACCCCATGCGTTCCAATTTCCTCTGCCAGAATTACTGGTGCTGTTTCACATTTTGTTGCAGGAGAAGCTTAGGCCATTTTCCTGATCTTCATACTGCTGGAAGGAAGCAGTTTGAGATTCTATTAAAGGCCAGACTTTTTAATTCACACAAATTTGGTGTGCATTCAAACAGTTCAGTTTAAGCTGGAAGCCATACAGAAATCTCTTCTTGACATCTACACAATGAGACCCGGTACAGAGATGACAGAGGAGGGAACAGATGTAGAAGATGAAAAGAGAAAAGGGGGAGAGACGGAGGGATTGGTAGAATGAGAGGGAGCGCGCTGACAGGACTGTGACGGGCTTTACCGGTCAAGCAAGAACTGCACGCTGGAAGCAATTTCTCATGGATTCTTGTCATTTGAACGGATTAAAACGCCTTTTTGACTAAGCCAGCTCCCCACTGCCAAAGCTTGTTTCTGTGGTGGATTATGTCAAGCTGAAGACAGAAGCATAACGGAGGAATGGAGGCAGAGAGCAGTGTCAAAAGGGCACCTAAGGCAACAGGCCCAGCAAGAATAAAAACTGCCAAACCCTGTTTTTCCACAAGACAGGAAAGTGTGTGAACAGACAAGAAAAAATCCAAAAGCTGAATACTCTCCTCTTCCTCTGTTTTATCCTGTCTGTTGCAGAGTGGATGTTTATAAATGCTGATATAAATCTATCATAAATTTTAAGATGAACAATTGGTGCCTGTTTTTAATGAACCCTTGTGTTTTCTCCTTGTTTCCCCTCTATTCTGGTAGACATTGAGGGCTGTGAGTGCTCATGGAGAAAGTTCCACGCCACTGCTACAGGTACTTCAGCCGCAGACACACCTGGGAGGGGATGCAGAGAAGGACTGCAGGGAGCACAGAAGCGTCACCTGGCCAGCATCCACAGTGCAGCAGAGCAGAACTTCATCAGAGGTTGGTGGATGTCAGTCCTCTCACTGAGAGTCTCTGAGGCAAATTCACCAAGCAGCACAGCATTTACATTTTATTACAAATGTTCCTTACTTGTTAATTTCTGCACTAAATTCACAAAGAACTTGCACTTAATAAAGCAAATAGAAACATGTTGGATCAAGCAGCACCTAGTTTTTTTTTTTGCAGAGAACTGCTAAACAGAGGAGGTAGTCTTCAAACCCTGTTACTACAGGGTTAATGCTTTAGTTGCTTTTTTTCATCCATAGCTGATATATAATAAAATATTAATGATGAAATGAATAATTTAAAATATGATATTTGATTGAAATTAAAATTATGTCAGAGCTTCAAATAATATACACAGCTTTTCACTTCAGTTTAACGGCTCTTTTTAATTCTCAGAACATTTGGGATTTGATTGTGATTTGTTGTAATTTTGTTTACAAATAGTATAAAACTAGCTAATATTTTAGTGTCGATGGTGATGTGGTACCAATCATATTTCTATAACTGTAAATCAAAAACTGAAAAAATATTTGGTCACATAATGTGTTTACATAGGTTAAAAAAGGCATCCTGTTTGAAAAAATGATGTGGTTTTAATCTGCATTTATTAAACTTAATTCTTTTGTTGTGATGCCTGAGGATATAATTAGTGTAAAAAAAAAAAGCAAAACCGGGTTATACTTATCTAGTCTTGTTTAATTACAAAAAAAAAAACTGTTTTGATTTTTTTTAGGAATACATCATCTCAAATCTAAATTTGAATTTAGTTTTTATAGGATGTAAAAAAAAAAGAAAGATTAAGTCACGGGTTTAGTTAATAAATCCTCAATAGAAGCCTAACTTGCTGGAAGTTCTGATTAGCCAGTTTATCTCACTAGAGAGAGACAACTTAAAACTGAAAAATTGCTTCAGTGGAAGATAAAGTTTTACACCCTTTCCTTTTACTGTATCCTGGCTAAAAGAATGAGCCCCTTTTGTTCATTTTCTCTGAAAGTTTTGAAACAAACGTTTTTGGTTGTTGTTATTGTTTATTGAACTTTGTCAGATTGTTCAAACCTAAAACCTATTATGTTTATTGTGAGACCTCACAAAACATTCAAAACAATCAACCTGTAAATTGGTTTATTTTAAGTTTTATTTTGGGTTTATTCCACCACGCATTGATACCCGGGTTGCTGAGGATAAAATCCTTCTGTTCTGTTCCTGTAGAGGAACGGTCCAGCTCTACAGCAGCAGGAAACTCTTTAATGAATTCTTCTCTCAGCAGCATCTCTTCTACCTCTAGGAAAAAAAAAACATCATCAAACATATTTTTCTATCAAATCAATTTGTTTTTACGTAGCATACAGGATGTCATTTCTTAATACCTGTGCTTACTTCCTTCATTAGATCCAGGAGCATTTTTAAAAGTTCTTATTTTAGTTGGACTACTAAGCAATTCAGTTGCAGTTTCATGGGTCTGACACAGGAAGAGAGACACAGTTACAAAGTGTCACATTCTGCTTTGGGGAAAATCCAAAATTAAAATCTGTTAATCTCATGGGGAAAGAGTCTGTTTGGAGTGGAACATCACAAATATAGTAAGCAGGAACAACTGGTGTAAAACAATGAATGAAACAAAAAAACTAGAAACCGTTACCCATGATAAGAGTTTAGGGGACAGAAACCAGATGTAGTGATCCTCACTGTGCCTCACAAAAAGAAATAAGAATAACAAGGGACCAGACAGAGCAGGTCGAAGCGCGGCGCTATCTCTCACCTGCGTTATCAAAAAAAAAGAAAGAAAAAACTTGGATAGAAGCTTCCCAGATCTCTCTCTGAGACACCTCTCTGCCTTCAAAACTTACCTCTCTGCCTCAGTCAGCATAACCATCCCACAGTGATTATTATGTGTTTTCTTTCTTTACAAGTAGATCTGATTATGTTTTTTTATATATGAACATTCTCTATCTGTTCAGGTCTGATATGCTGCACAGACTCATTCAATGGGGCTTGCTTTATAGCTGCCAAAGTCAAATGTTGGAAATTGTTGTAATTTGTATATAGCACAGAGACAGAAGTGAAAATATTCTGCACAGATCTGCTGACACTGCCTAAATGAAGTCTCATATACACAGTCAGTGTGACATAAAAAAATCGGCTACATATGTAGCTGTTGCTTTCAGGCCTTAACTCACATCTAGATGAAGCTCAGTAGCAGCTTTCAGCTTTTTAAATGTTACAACAGTTATTATGGAAAAAAACTTCACCTATAGTTTCATTACAGCACAGGATCCCGTCTCTTTTCAGGCAGTAATCTAAATTCAATTTTTTCTATCATAGCCATTCAGCCCATGTCAGTACAAAGGCTATCTACTGTGGATAATGCTCTCTCATCCAATTTCCAGGTTTAAATACATGGGGCAGGTTTGCTTACTTTTTGGGAAGTTTATTCACTAAAATAACTTATACAGAACCGGGCCCTACTGACCCCTTTCCATCCTTTCTCCTTGGGAAAGAAGGGTGTTCCAGTACCAAGAGAGAATTCATCTTCTTCATAAGAGTAGATTGTCTGATTGCCTGATATCACCCTCTTTGTTCCTAGTTCAACAAAGTTGCCTTGAAAAGTTCATTATTGCACCAGAATATAATCTACTGGGACATTCTCAGCAATGTTAGTATTTGTAGATATCAAAAACACTATACTGTATGTTTTATCTAATTTCTGAGCACTCTGTATAGAGTGTATGCAAGTATGTTTTCAACTGATTAACCAACTAAACAGTGCTATGTTTACACCTACTTTTATTAAAGTAAATACATGCAATTCATTTTCTGTTTATCTTTTTGCATTTAAAAAATATTACTCTTATTTTTTCTTTACATTGTAGTAGTAGAAAAGTTACTACGATTGTCGAGCCACAAACAGCAGTTCATTCCACTCATTGTTATGATGTAAACAGGCTGTTCTGTCTGTTTGTGTGTCATGTCTTCACCTCCTCCAGCAATCCATTGCCACTGAGTTGCAATAACTTCAAGCCAGCAGCAGCCTGATCCCAATTTTTCAACTAGCTGTTGTCTCAATGAGCATAACAGTGCCATCCATCAAGTTTTGTTTTTGTTTGGCAAAAGTGCGATGTTGAAAATGGGTGTCTCCACCTCTGCACATCGCCGGTTCAGAACCATTAGCAAGATTAAACGGACCCAGTAATGATGTTAATCATCACCGTGATTGAAATTGTTAATACATACAGTATGTGCAGAGACTTGCATCCCCACATAGGCCAAAAATGAGTTTAAGCCAAACACCATTGAGGAAATTTGCTTTCACTCACGGGCAAACAGCCACCATTAGTGCTTCTCAGACACTGCTGGTTTCTGCTGTTGTCTCTTAAAAAGCAGCCAATAAGGAAAAACCTCAGTTTAACACATGGAAGGATCACTGAACTTAACCAAACCTTAGACTCTTATCTTTGATAATATCCATAAGATAGTTAACTTGACTTTTTCTTATCTAATTCATGAGACCTTGTTTTAAACAGACTTGAAGAACACAAACTAATGCATCATGTTAAGGAAATATTGAGCATGTAATAGTTAATGAATCTAAAAAAAGTTTTGATCCTTAATTTCTGTTTTAACTCTGATACAGGTCTGAGCCATGATAACACCTGGGATTGACTGAACGATCGCATAGTGGAGGACGACTTTCAGTGGACAGATAAGACAGACCTGGTGAGGAAGCAGCTGTTTCTGTTCTAACTGGTGGCTTTAAATGATAATTATGATTGATGTGATGAAACAAAAAGGCTTGTGAGGAAGATAACATTTGTAACAAAACATGAAACATGGTTTCTGTTAAGTACTTACCGCAAATATAAACCCACTTAGGCCGATCTATCAAAGGTTTGGTGCAGTAAAAAACGCGAGCTATTTCATCACTGCGCATGCTAAAAATGTACAAACTGATCTTTATCAACAGCTGCTGTAAAAGGATTTGGTCTTTAAAACGGCAAATAGCCCTCCTAGTGCCTTTGTGGGAGGAGAACATGTAATTTTATTAATTTAGCACTCGCAGTGATTTATCAAACCTGGAAAGCAATTTTTGCTAACGTATCTGACTCTATATTTAACACGCTTCAAAAGAAGGTGCAAAATGGTCTGTATGCGTATTTGCGCACACATGGCAGCGGTTATTGTCGCAAGAAGGAGACATCGAAATGAAGCAAGGAGACGCAGAGAACCTTATTTTTCACCGCGGTGAATATTTTGGAATGAACGAGGAAACTATCATCAAAAACATATCGCTTATCCAGCATTGCCTTTTTGAGCTGTTGGGGAACTCCTCAATGGATTTGAGCCAGCCACAGCGAAGAAATTACTGCACGCTAAAATTGATCTTGATAAATCCGCCCCTTAATATGTTAGATAAAACCATCCAAATATATTTATCAGGTAACAGAGCTCTTTTAAAGTAATCTCCTCTGCCTTTAACATATTTATCATTTGCAGTGGGGTACATTTTTTAATTTTAGTGAAGGCCTTTTGGTTAGGCATAGACCTTGAAATCCTAAGGTTCTGAGTTGAAGCCCCACCTCCAGAGACTGCCACACTGGGTCCCTGGATGCAGACCCTTAACCTCACACTGCTCCTTGGAGCCCCTACGATGGCAGCCCACTGCTCCCCAAGGGGATGGGTTAACTGCAGAGGTATATTCCCTCCAATGTGACATCATTAAAAGTTCAATTATTATAAATTATTTTTTAATATATAGCATAAATAGTATATAGTAAAAGTGAGTTGATTTCTTTTTTAACATGAGTAATAAGCAAAAGCTGAAGTTAATTTAAATATTCAGCCCATGTTAGCCTCTGTTTCCCAACCCCTCATTTACATCCAGGTGGTGAGGAAAGACAATGAACAATGCTGCCAGTACTCAGGCTGAGGGGGGATAAGGGGGATGGCATCCTTCTTCATAAGAAAAATCTTAAAAATCATCCGCTTTCAAATTACCATCCACCCATACCATACCCATACCCCTGTGACTTTTATTACTAAAAGTCTAAACTTTCTATATATTAATAGAAGTAATGGCAATAATATTGCTCTTGAACATTTGGTTCACTGTGGGCTTCGAAAGTAGCCTGAGTAAAATAAATAAAATCAAAATGTCCTACCATGAATATGAAACTGATCACAGAGGGAAATGAGTCCCTAACTCTGTAGGGGCAGTGATAGCCATGCTACTGTAGTCCAGGGACTGACTGCAGTTCTACTGTAAGGTGCCTTGGTCAAGGTTTGACATGTAGCAACCATACCATGCATATTGCTTAAGGTCAGAGGTCTTCAACAGGGGTCCACGGAGGTACTGCATGGAGGTCGCGAAAGTTTTGGTTGATTAGATTCTTTTTATATTCCTCCCTTAACTTTTTCCACTAATTGAAATGTCTTTAAATACACCTTAACATGAATTCAACACACAGTAGTAAACAGTTAAATGGAGGCAGAAGATGTCCTTTTCGAAGTCATCAATGCACACATTCAGAAGGATACACAGGGAGCTCTTTTCAAGCTGAGTGCTGGGGAGGGCATAAAATCAAATACAAACAGCATAGAAATAAAACAAGCCGTCCCATCTACGAAGCGCAATCTGAGAAAATGACAGACGGTGTGCTCCTGATGTCCAGGGGTTCGTTCGTAGATTTTTTGGTCGCTGTAAATCAAAAAAATCCCGCTTCACAAAGATAGATGTTATAGATAGGATGAGTCTTGAACTGAATTAAACTCTGTGTCAAGAGGCACAGATGCACCTCCCACTGATGTACTAGAGAGAATACCGCGAATTTTTAGTGCCTTTCCTGTCATCACCCATCTCGACTGCCAAAACATATACAAGCAAGTATGTATGAAGGTTGTATGGCAAGTATCAAACCTGCTCCAAGGAACCGGATTCGTTCATCACGTCAAGTTCACGTTTTCGTTCGGTTCGATATATCAAAACCGCACCATACCACCAAAACCACGATCAATTATTTTAACGATCCTGTCCTGATCATTTCCTCATGTTTTGCTGCTTTGAATTTAACCAACGCCAGCATCTCCTCACCCATCATGCGCGACTCAGTGAGGCTTTGACGGAAAAGCCCAGGGTGGTAGGCTTCATGTTTCGGTCGGCCGTTCGGAGCGCAGTGGGGCAGAGCGGGGGTTGCTTACTTGTTTGAGGCAAGTACGCAGTTATACAAATGAAAACGTTGTTGCATAACAAGCTTGCACACTGTTGCAATTTTATCCACAACTTTCTTCCTACCGTCATCGTAGGTCACTCTCTACCAGCAAAGTGGTTCCATACAGCAGACCTTATAGGCTGCTGGCGCCGCTCTCTTTCCCACTCGCCATTCGGCCACCACAACAACTGATTTTTTTTCCTGCTAAGCTGCTTCGCGCTTCTTGTTTGCTACTGGTGGTTGGCTTGTCGCAGTACCGCCACCTTCTGCTCTAGAAGCCCAAATGCTTCACTTATGAGAAAGCGGCGCGTGCGGCCGAACCCAACGTAAACACACGCTTAAATCGAACCGGTTGTCGAATTGAACGGTTCGACGGTTACAAATCGCCCCATCCCTAACATTATACATATATACTTTTTCTGTACCACATGACCCACTGACCGTACCGTCCAAGGACACCGTGGTTGGGGACCGCCATCGAAGCACCTGTCCAATCAACCAGAATCAGAATCAGAAATACTTTAATAATCTCAGGGCTTAAATTATTTTAGTTACATTACCCATATGCAATAGAGTGACTATAGGACCCGTTTGATATAACACAATTTCATACAATATATACAATTAGGGGTCCCCACTCCATCTCGCCATCAGTTTGGGGTCCTAATCCTGAAAACTTTTGAAGACCCTGCTTTAGGTTAATAGAATATATTAATTGTAATTATATGCCTGTGGAAAAAAAAAAAAAATATATATATATATATCCACCATCATCCATCACCACCCTTTCACCTTTTTTACAGCTAGACTACTGAATACTGGTAGCTCGATTATAAGATTAGATGAGATTTCAGGGTGGATATTTTTGGAAATCCAAACATTAAAATTAATTTGTTTTCAAAAAAATAAAACATAGTTTAATAGTTCCCAACATGTAGCTTAAATCAAAGACGACCAAATTTCAGACTGTAGTTCCTAAAAACCTTAATTTAGCTCAGTAGGAAGCTAAAGCAGGCGCTAGCAATAAAAAAAGCTTGTCAGGTAGCAGGTTGTATTTTGACTGCTTAAAACTTGTACTCAGAATGGGAAACTAAGCAACTTTTTAAGTTTACTTTTAATGTTAGCAAATATATTAGCAGCAAAAGCTATTAAAGCAGGTTTTATTAGCACACTTTGACCACACACCAGGAGATATGGTCACATGTTGCAGCATCTAGAGAGCACTTTAAGAAATGGACACCACTGTAAGAAGAAATCTATAAGCATTTTAATATATCCTGTTTTTATCCCACTACTAACTTAAACTGTTTGCTTAGAGCCATCCAATAAAAGCATTTTATTCAGTTGTTGCCATTCTTAACTTTCTGCATTTCTGTAGCAATATGAAAACTGGCGGGAAAACCAGCCTGACAACTTCTTCGCTGGAGGAGAGGATTGTGTGGTAATGATCGCTCATGAAAGCGGCAAATGGAACGACGTGCCCTGCAACTACAATCTGCCCTACGTCTGCAAGAAGGGAACAGGTGAGCGCAGAGGCCTGCAGCAGGAAGTGTATTGCAGGATGTAAAATAGATTAATCACATTTAAAGAGCGAGGCTGAGGAATCATCTGTGTATGACAGATGCAGAATGAGAGCAAATAGAAACAACCTGATTCCTGTGTTCTGCTTGAGTCAGTAATAAAAGTGCATTAACAATGGATTAAAAAAATCTTGAGCAGAAGTTCGTGAAACTTTTTTAATGCAAATCATTTCAGAAGTGTTCCAACCCTCTGCTGTGAAACCTCAGGGAGTGATAAAAACCCAAACCTTAAGGTGATTATAAACACCCCGACTGTGTCATACTTTACATTACACATGTCTCCCATATGGAGGATGAGATTACCTCTGAGCCTCTTCAATCACCACATATTCAGCTCCTCAGACTCTCACTAACGGAGCTCCCATCATCCTCTTTCCTTCACTTTAGGTGGTTTTCAAAATGCTGCTTATTTCACAGCCCTGGTTCTGAGTCAAATCATCTTTTTCAGCCTTTCAAATTCATCTTCGGGCAAACGAATAATTCCTTTCTTATACCTGTGAAACTCGAAGTCATCCTAGACAATAGAAGAAAACATAATGTTTGGTTAAACCTCCGTAGCTATATTCCTTTTGTCCTCTGTGTTTTTTAGTGCCAGACCACTAAATGCTCCTTTGGGAGCCTATTAGAGCTGATTTTCACCACCTATTTGGATACAGGTCACATTTATGACCAGAGGCAAAAATACTGACACAATAAAAGCTATTTGTAACGTAACAAACACATTTTATTGGACAAGTGAAAACTCTGGGGAGAGCAAAGCTTGAAATCTTAGCCCAGTTTTGAGAAGTTTTTGGGCTGTATAACTTTTTTAATTATGTCAGGGGGAAACCAATTTAAGGCCGACCTCTGTGACAAACTATTACTAAAGCTGTTTCACAGTTACAGAAAAAAATAAAGTTCCTCTGAAGACTTTTCCTGAAATTAAACTTATTTCATGCCATAAGGCATAAGTCGCCTTTTTCAAGCAGAGCCGCTCGCCCAATACTGTCAACAAGGAGTATGAGTGATAAAAAAATTGGGTGTAAGTGAAGCAGTAGTGAGGTTTAGATAAAAACATGGGAAACCAGGGGCTCTGAAGAGGTTTCAGACTAATATTGCCGTGGCTCTGTTGACTGTGAAAGAGGAACACAAACATGGTTTAGCCGATGGACATAATAAGGTTTATATATCCCCTTATGATTGAAAAATAGTTTTACTGTATTTTTCTTGTTTTCTAAATGAGACAGATGTGTTTATCCATTTTCTAGTATATAAAAATCTCTGAGGCTCAGCCAATTTTGTTTTTATTTAAAGATCTATGTGATTGTATGTGAAAGAGGCAAAAGATGATGTAATATTTAGTTTGACAACCCCCCCAAAAAAAGATATTTTATTTATTCATAAACATTGTAGAAGATAATCGAGGAAATGTCATAATGACATTATGAATAAATGTCATTATGACATTTTCTCGATTATCTTCTACAAATTGTTTTTTCACAAGTACTCGCTTTACATCACTCGTTATAAACTCTTGGTGGTAATGATCATCTTATTGATACAAACAAATACCTAACTTAATGTAATTAACACCACATGGTGACGTGGTAGGGCGGCCTACCAACCAATGAAGCTTTAGTGCCTTTTTGGCTATTCTTTAGGTTAAATACTAATAAAATGATAAATGTAATTTTATGGAAATAGAAATGCGAAAGTACAAACAGAAACCCAAATAGAGCGACAAGGAGTTAAAAAGTGTATACGTCAGAGAAAAGGCCCTGGATGCTGCCTTAAAGGGAAACATTGGGCCCTTGATCTTACGTTATTACATCATGCTCCTACTTTGACCATATGAGTTTTGTGTCATTCCAGCCGTTCTGAAGATATTCAGAACAGGTTATATCCAAGTAATGTCTTCCTATGGGCAACGACTTGAAGGCACAAACTAAGTTGTTCATAATTTATAAATTTATGGAAGCCAGCATTCATAATGTGTAGGTGAATCACTTTTCCCCAGACATCCCATGTTTTATTTTTTCATATTTATATGTTTTAAAAGGCGGAGGGCGATGACGCCATCTGGGCATGTTGGCTACCGTTCATTCTTTCCTGTCCCTGAACTGCTGCTAGTTTTACCACATGCCTGGAAGATGTCTAGTGTTTCTATCACCGATGATCTCGCCGTAAATGGAATTGAACCATTCAGATTAGCTAGTTGAATTAGTTGCCTGTCACAACTCCAGTCCTGCTCGCAAAATGACGCCATACATGCAGATGTGCCTAGTAGTTCCCATTGATTTTGCTTTATAAAGCGGGGAAATGGTGTTAGGGCTTATCGCGACCGCATGCCACTGCTGGAAGATGGCAGGAGCGTAGATGTTACTATATTTGGGCAAATGAATAATTTTACTGAATAACGCTGATTCATTAAATCACCACAAACATATTAGTTTTAGGTATAGATAATTATCTATTGATTATTCCTTGCTGACCACACTTTCCCTTTAAAGAAAAAGGAAAAGAAATTTTCTAGATAGTCATCATGGTAATAAAACCAAAATCCCTGCTTTGACACAGGTCTAGTATTAAAACCTTAAGAGGCGTTCCTGCTTTATTCCAGAATAAACACGGAGCTAATTCCCATTCAAGGAAGCCTGTAAAGCACACTGTCACACATCTCCAGCATCTAGGTCACCTCTGACCTCAATTTGTCACTTGAAATTACCAGTATCTTTTCATCTTGTAGCGACTCCCCACCATCAGCCCCTTTTTCTCTCCCAAGTAACCCCATGTACTGTCTTGTCCTATCATTGAAGTTTGTCAGCGTCACGCTGGGAGTTCCCTGCCGCATTTCTAATTACCCCCGCCCTGCTCAGGTGATCTTTGTCATCCCATCAGTGGAACCTGTCAGACATTGATCCACCTCTCTCACGCAGGGGCCATGCTTTTGTTCCTGTTTATCTAAAAGCTGTTGAAATGTTCGCTTCATAAAAGCAGCTGTTCACAAAATAATCCAGCTTATGCTGCACAGATAGAGGCTCATTTAGAAAATGGAGGAAAATATTTGCCCTAGATTATATTCTCACGATAACACTTATTAAGCCGCTGGATTTGATATGCAAGTATATATTAACATGTTTTTAATAAATGCTTTGGCTTTCCATTTTTATTTTAAAAAAGAACACACCACTAATCAGCATTTTTAGGAAAATTGGAAAACTTGCCTTTTGCCAAAAGAAGCACTCATAAACATTTTAATTGGAAAAATCTGCCAGGTGTCTCAGCCTATTTGCAGTGTTGGGCATTACATTGCAAAGTAATTAGTTATAGTTACTAATTGCTTCCCCCAAATGTAACTGAGTTACTAACTGAGTTACTCCAAAATAAAAAAGTAACTAGTTACTAGTAAAGTAACTATTAGCTTATTTGTGGGTCTTCGCCCCTCAGACCCTCACCACCCACGCCCCCACCATCTTTCGCGAGTGTGTTTTAAAAGCCAGTTGAATAAGAAGAATGGGCGACAAAGACAAAATTACCTGCAGAGAGAGTAAAATGACATCGGGGAAGGCTATCTGGCGGGCCTATAAACCCCCATCAGATAGCGTTTCCCTACATAAACATGGGGAACGGTATCCTGATGGGCTTCTAAACCCTGTCATGATAGCGTTCCACCTCTTCTTAACATGGGGGAACACTATCTGATGTGGTGTAAACATCATCAGGCTGCATTACCTCCACTCATGGGTGTGAAGTTTTTGGTGAGGATTTGGTGAGGTGTAAAATTAATACCTGGGGATGTCTAATCTGTAATCCTGTGTGTTTGGGCTGTTATAGATACCGCAACATCTATCTATCAATCAATCAATCAATCTATCTATCTATCTATCTATCTATCTATCTATCTATCTATCTATC
>JAGKQL010000018.1:28647450-28662761 GCA_018398635.1 Cyprinodon brontotheroides
TAGATGCTGCAACATGTGACCATATCTCCTGGTGTGTGGTCAAAGTGTGCTAATAAAACCTGCTTTAATAGCTTTTGCTGCTAATATATTTGCTAACATTAAAGTCGCTTAAAGTTGCTTAGTTGCCCATTCTGAGTACAAGTTTTAAGCAGTCAAAAATACAACCTGCTACCTGACACGCTTTTTATTGCTAGCGCCTGCTTTAGCTTCCTACTGAGCTAAATTAAAGGTTTTTAGGAACTACAGTCTGAAATTTGGTCGTCTTTGATTTAAAGCTACATGTTGGGAACTATTAAACTATGTTTTATTTTTTTTGAAAACAAATTAATTTGAATGTTTGGATTTCCAAAAAATATCACCTGAATCTCATCTAATCTTATAATCGAGCTACCAGTATTCAGTAGTCTAGCTGTAAAAAAAGGGTGAAGGGTGGTGATGGATGATGGTGGATATATATATATATATTTTTTTTTTTTTCCACAGGCATATAGTCTAATTAATATATTCTATTAACCTAAAGCAGAGGTCTTCAAAGTTTTCCAGGATTAGGACCCCCAAACTGATGGCCGAGATGGAGTAGGGGACCCCCTAATTGTATATATTGTATGAAATTGTGTTACATCACAAACGGGTCCTATAGTCACTCTATTGTGCATATGGAGTAATGTAACGAAAGTAATTTCGCCCTGAGATTATTAAAGTATTTCTGATTCTGATTCCTGGTTGATTGGACAGGTGCTTTACGACGGCGGTCCCCAACCACCGGGTCAGCGGACCGTTACCGGTCAGTGGGTCATGTGGTACAGAAAAAAAGTATATATGTATATTAGGGGATGGGGCGATTTATGAAAACAAGTAGAACGTTCAATGCGACTATCTCCGGTTGATTTCGTGTGTTTAGATTAGGTTCATGCCCTGCTCCTTTTTCTCATAGGCGAAGCATTTAGACTACAGAGCAGAAGGTGGCGGTACTGCGACCAAAGCCAACCACCAGTAGCAAACAAGAAGAAGAAGCGAAGCAGCTTAGCAGGGAAAAAAATCAGTTGTTGTGGAGAATTGTGTCGGAATGGCGAGTGGGAAAGAACAGGAGACGCGCCAGCAGCACTTTATAGGTCTGCTGTATGGAACCACTTTGCATTTAGAGTGACCTACGATGACGGCGGAAAGAAAGTTGTGGATAAAATTGCAACAGTGTGCAAGCATTGTGCAACACGTTTTGTTTATGCTAACAGCAACATGTCATGCTAACCCCGAAAGCCCTCATACTCCGTCAGCAACCCCCGCTCTGCCCCACTGCGCTCCGGACCGGCTGCTCAAAGCAAAGCCTACCCACTGTGGCTCCCGTCCGCTACCCTCTGAGTCCCTTGTAGATGGTAGAGAGCATGCGCGAGATGATTAAATTCAAAGCAGCAAAACATATGGAAATGATCCAGGGTTTCCGCGGATCATTTAAAATAATTACAATCCATTATTTTTTGAGGGATTTTTTCATTAATTTCATAAATTTTTATGGGATTTTGGTGTAACAATCAACATGTATCGAACCGAACCGAAAACCGTGAACACGAAACCGTGAATCGAACCGATCCGTGGATTTATGAACCGTTTGTGAATGTATATATATATATATATATATATATATATATATATATATATACATAATATATATATACATATATACATATATATAATTTATTGACGATCAGAATCTGAGTGATGTTTTATTTTGAAAAATATAAAAAATTGCGGTATTCTCTCCCAATTACATCAGTCGGTGCATCTGTGCCTCTTGACACAGGTTAATTCAGTTCAAGACTCATCCTATCTATAACATCCTATCTTTGTTACAGCGACCAAAACAAATCTACGGAGCAGACTGGACATCAGGAGCACACTTCGTCTGTCATTTTCTCAGATTACGCCTACGTAGATGGGACCGGCTTGTTTTATTTCTATGCTGTTTGTATTTGATTTTATGCCCTCCCCCCCAGCACTCAGCTTGAAAGAGCTCCTGTGTATCGCTGAATGTGTGCATTGATGACTGAAGGACATCTTCTGCCTCCATTTAACTGTTTACTACTGTGTGTTGAATTCATGTTAAGGTGTATTTAAAGACATTTCAATTAGTGGAAAAGAGTGCAGGGAGGAATATAAAAAGAAGTCTAATCAACCAAAACTTTCGCGACCTCCATGCAGTACCTCCGTGGACCCCCTGTTGAAGACCTCTGACCTTAAGCAATATGCATGGTATGGTTGCTACATCTCAAGCCTTGACCAAGGCACCTTACAGTAGAACTGCAGTCAGTCCCTGGACTACAGTAGCATGGCGATCACTGCCCCTACAGAGTTAGGGACTCATTTCCCTCTGTGATCCAGTTTCATAGTCATGGTGGGACATTTTGATTTATTTATTTTACTCAGGCTACTTTCGAAGCCCACAGCGAGCCAAATGTTCAAAGAGCAATATTATTGCCATTACTTCTAATATATAGTAGAAAGTTTAGACTTTTAGTAATAAAAAGTGACAGGGTATGGGTATGGTATGGGTGGATGGTAATTTGAGAAAGCGGATGATTTTTAAGATTTTTTCTTATGAAGAAGGATGCCATCCCCCCTTATCCCCCCTCAGCCTGAGTACTGGCAGCATTGTTAATTGTCTTTCCTCACCACCTGGATGTAAATGAGGGGTTGGGAAACGAGGCTAACATGGGCTGAATATTTAAATTAACTTCAGCTTTTTGCTTATTACTCATGTTAAAGAAATCAACTCTACTTTTACTATATACTATTTATGCTATATATTAAAAATAATTTATAATAATTTAACTTTAATGATGTCACATTGGAGGAATATACCTCTGCAGTTAACCCATCCCCTTGGGGAGCAGTGGGCTGCCATCGTAGGGCGCCCAAGGAGCGGTGTGAGGTTAAGGGTCTCGCTCAGGGACCCAGTGTGGCAGTCTCTGGAGGTGGGGCTTCAACTCAGAACCTTAGGATTTCAAGGTCTATGCCCTAACCACAAAGGCCTTCACTAAATTAAAAAATGTATCCCACTGCAAATGATAAATATGTTAAAGGCAGAGGAGATTACTTTAAAGAGCTCTGTTACCTGATAAATATATTTGGATGGTTTATCTAACATATTAAGGGCGGATTTATCAAGATCAATTTTGCGTGCAGTAATTTGCGCTTTACCTTGTGGCTGGCTCAAATCCATTCGGAGTTCCACAACGGCTTTCCAAAAAAGGGCAATGCTGGATAAGCGATATGTTTTGATATTGATAGTTTTCCTGGATTCATTCAAAAATATATCTGCACGGTGAAAAAATCGTTCTCACTGGGTGCTCCTTGGCACATTTAGATGTCTCCTTCTTGCGACAATAACCGCTGCCATATTGATAAAATAAATCGCAGCATACACGAACCACTTGCACCTTCTTTTGAAACGTGTTAAATATATAGATTCAGATACCGTTAGCAAAAATTGCTTTCAGGTTTGATAAATCACTTGCGAGAGCTAAATTAATAAAATTACATGTTCTCCTCTCCACAAAGGCGCGCCCAGGGGAGCTGGCCTTGCGTTTTAAAGACCAAATCCTTTTTAGCACGCTGTTGATGATAGATCCAGTTTGTACATTTTTTTGGCATGCGCCAGTGGGAAATAGCTCGCACGTTTTTATACCGCAAACCTTTGATAGATCAGGCCCTAAGTGAGTTTATGTTGCGGTAAGTACTTAACAGAAACCATGTTCATGTTTTGTTACAAATGTTATCTTCCTCACAAGCCTTTTTGTTTCATCATATCAATCATAATTATCATTTAAAGCCACCAGTTAGAACAGAAACAGCTGCTTCCTCACCAGGTCTGTCTTATCTGTCCACTGAAAGTCGTCCTCCACTGTACGATCGTTCAGTCCAATCCAGGTGTTATCATGGCTCAGACCTGTATCAGAGTTAAAACAGAAATTAAGGATCAAAACTTTTAGATTCATTAACTATTACAAGCTCAATATTTCCTTAACATGATGCATTAGTTTGTGTTCTTCAAGTCTGTTTAAAAAACAAGGTCTCATGAATTAGATAAGAAAAAAGTCAAGTTTACTATCTTATGGATATTATCAAAGATAAGAGTCTAAGGTTTGGTTAAGTTCAGTGATCCTTCCATGTGTTAAACTGAAGGTTTTCCTTATTGGCTGCTTTTTAAGAGACAACAGCAGAAACCAGCAGTGTCTGAGAAGCACTAATGGTGGCTGTTTAGCCGTAGTGAAAGCAAATTTCCCTAATGGTGTTTTGGCTTAAACTCATTTGGCCTATGTGGGGATGCAAGTCTCTGCACATACTGTATGTATTAACAATTTCAATCACGGTGATGATTAACATCATTACTGGGTCCATTAATCTTGCTAATGGTTCTGAACCCTTTATTGCAGGGGTGGAGACACCCATTTTCAAAGCAACACGGCACTTTTTTGTAAACAAAAAAAAACAAAACTTGATGGATGGCACTGTTGTCTCATTGAGACAGACAGCTAGTTGAAAAATTCAGGATCAGGCTGCTGCTGCGCTGAAGTTATTGCAACTCAAGTGGCAATGGATTGCTGGAGGAGGGTGAAGACATGACACACAAACAGACAGAACAAAGCCTGTTTACATCGTAACAGTGAGTGGAATTAACTGCTGTTTGAGCTCGACAATCGTAGCGCACAGTTTCTGCTAAAATGTAAAGAAAAATAAGAGTAATATTTTTTAAATGCAAAGATAAACAGAAAATGAATTGCATGTATTTACTTTAATAAAAGTAGGTGTAAACATAGCACTGTTGCTGGTTAATCAGTTGAAAACATACTTGCATACACTCTATACAGAGTCTCAGAGGAAATTAGATAAAAACATACAGTATAGTGTTTTTATGATATCTACAAATACTAACATTGCTGAGAATGTCTAGTAGATTATATTCTGGTGCAATAATAAACTTTTCAGGCAACTTTGTTGAACTAGGAACAAGAGGGTAGTATCCAGACAATCCAGACAATCTACTCTTATGAAAGAAGATTAATTCTCTGTCTTAAGTGCAGACTACCCTTCTTTCCAAAGAAGAAAGGGGGAAAGGGGGTCAGTAAGGGCCCGGTTCTGTATTTGAAGTTATTTTAGTGAATAAACTTCCCAAAAGTAGAAAAAAGCAAACTACCTTACATGTATTAAACCTGAAGTGGATGAGAGAGCATTATCCACAGTAGATGGCCTTTGTACTGACATGGGCTGAATTTCTACTTATAGAGAAAAAATTGAATTTAGATTACTGCCTGAAAAAGAGACGGATACTGTGCTCTAATGAAACTATAGGTGAAGTTTTTTTTCCATAATAACTGTTGTAACATTTAAAAAAGCTGAAAGCTGCTACTGAGCTTCATCCCTAGATGTGAGTTAAGGCCTGAAAGCAACAGCTACATATGTAGCCGATTTTTTTTTTATGTCACACTGACTGTGTATATGAGACTTCGACTAGGCAGTGTCAGCAGATCTGTGCAGAATATTTTCACTTCTGTCTCTGTGCTATATACAAATTACAACAATTTCCAACATTTGACTTTGGCAGCTATAAAGCAAAGCCCCATTGAACGAGTCTGTGCAGCATCTCAGACCTGAACAGATAGAGAATGTTCATATATATAAAAACATAATCAGATCTACTTGTAAAGAAAGAAAAACACAGCAATAATCACTGTGGGATGGTTTCTATGCTGACTGAGGCAGAGAGGTGTCTCAGAGAGAGATCTGGGAAGTTTATCCAAGTTTTTCTTTCTTTTTTTTGATAACGAGGTGAGAGAGATACGCTGCGCTGACCTGCTCTGTCTGGTCCTTGTTATTTTTATTTCTTTTTGTGAGGCACAAAGAGGATCACTACATCTGGTTTCTGTCCCCCTAAACTCTTATCATGGGTAATGGTTTCTAGTTTTTTGTTTCATTCATTGTTTTAGCACCAGTCGTTCCTGCTTACTATATTTGTGATGTTCCACTCCAAACAGACTCTTTCCCCATGAGATTAACAGATTTTAATTTTGGATTTTCCCCCAAAGCAGATGTGTTTTACTTTGTAACTGTGTCTCTCTTCCTGTCAGACCCATGAAACTGCAACTGAATTGCTTCGTAGTCCAACTAAAATAGAACTTTTTAAAAATGCTCCTGGATCTAATGAAGGAAGTAAACACAGGTATTAAAAATGACATCCTGTATGCTTACGTAAAAACAAATTGATTTGAAGAAAAATATGTTTGATGATGTTTTTTTTCCTAAGTCGAAGAAGTGCTGCTGAGAGAAGGAATTCATTAAAGTTTCCTGCTGCTGTAGCAACAGCAGAGCTGGACCGTTTCCTCTACAGGAACAGAACAGAAGGATTTTATCCTCAGCAACCGGGTATCAATACGTGGTGGAATAAACCCAAAAATAAAACTTAAAATAAACCAATTTACAGGTTGATTGTTTGAATGTTTTGTGAGGTCTCACAATAAACATAATAGGTTTTTAAGGTTTGAACAATCTGACAAAGTTCAATAAACAATAACAACAACCAAAAACGTTTGTTTCAAAACTTTCAGAGAAAATGAACAAAGGGGCTCATTCTTTAGCCAGGATACAGTAAAGGAAGGGTGTAAAACTTTATCTTCCACTGAAGCAATTTTCAGTTTTAAGTTGTCTCTCTCTAGTGAGATAAACTGGCTAATCAGAACTTCCATAGAAAGTTAGGCTTCTATTGAGGGTTTATTAACTAAGCCACGTGACTTAATCTTTCTTTTTTTTTTACATCCCTATAAAAACTAAATTCAAATTTAGATTTGAGATGATGTATTCCTAAAAAAAAAAAAAAAAAAAATCAAAACAGTTTTTCTTTTTTGTGTAGTAAAACAAGACTAGATATTTATAACCGGTTTTATTAACTTTTTTTTTTTACACTAATTATATCCTCAGGCATCACAACGAAAATTAAGTTTAATAAATGCAGATTAAAAACCCACATCATTGTCAAACAGGATGCCTTTTTAACCCTATGTAAACACATTATGTGACCAAATATTTTTTTTCAGTTTTTGATTTACAGTTATAGAAATATGATTGAGGTACCACATCACCATCAACACTAAAATATTAGCTAGTTTTATACTATTTGTAAACAAAATTACTACAAATCACTGAGTAAATGTTCTGAAAATTAAAAAAATAATTAAACTGAAATGAAAAGCTGTGTATATTATTTCAAGCTCTGACATAATTTTAATTTCAATCAGAAATATCATATTTTAAATTATTCATTTCATCATTAATATTCATTATTTATCAGCTATGGATGAAAAAGCAACTAAAGCATTAACCCTGCAGTAACAGGGTTTGAAGACTGCCTCCTCTGTTTAGCAGTTCTCTGCAAAAAAAAAAAAAGTAGGTGCCGCTTGATCCAACATGTTTCTATTTGCTTTATTAAGTGCATGTTCTTTGTGAATTTAGTGCAGAAATGAACCAAGTAAGGAACATTTGTAGAAAAATGTAAATGCTGCGCCGCTTGGTGAATTTGCCTCCAGAGACTCTCAGTGAGAAGACTGACATCCACCAACCTCTGATGAAGTTCTGCTCTGCTGCACTGTGGATGCTGGCCAGGTGACCGCTGTGCTCCCTGCAGTCCTTCTCTGCATCCTCCCAGGTGTGTCTGCGGCTGAAGTACCTGTAGCAGTGGCCGTGGAACTTTCTCCATGAGCGCTCACAGCCCTCAATGTCTACCAGAATAGAGGGAAACAAGGAGAAAACACAAGGGTTCATGAAAACAGGCACCAATTGCTCATCTTAAAATTCATGATAGATTTATATCAGCATTTATAAACATCCACTCTGCAACAGACAGGATAAAAACAGAGGAAGAGGGAGAATATTCAGCTTTTTGGATTTCCTTGTGTGTTCACACACTTTCCTGTCTTGTGGAAAAACAGGGTTTGGCAGTTTTTATTCTTGCTGGAGCCTGTTGCCTTAGGTGCCCTTTGTGACACTGCTCTCTGCCTCCATTCCTCCGTTATGCTTCTGTCTTCAACTTGACTTATAATCCACCACAGAAACAAGCTGGCAGTGAGACAGCTTAGTCCAGAGAAAAGGCGTTTTAATCCGTTCAAATGACAAGAATCCTTAGAAATTGCTTCCAGCGTGCAGTTCTTGCTTGGTAATTAAGCCCCGTCACAGTCCTGTCAGCGCACTCCCTCTCATTCTACCAATCCCTCCATCTCTCCCCCCCTTCTCTCTTTTCATCTTCTACATCTGTTCCCTCCTCTGTCATCTCTGTACGGGTCTCATTGTGTAGATGTCTAAGAAGAGATTTCTGTATGGCTTCCAGCTTAAACTGAACTGTTTGAATGCACACCAATAAATTTGTGTGAATTAAAAGTACAGTCTGTGTATAGTCTCCAACTGCTTTCTTCCCAGCAGTATAAAGATCAGGAAAATGGCCTAAGCTTCTCCTGCAACAAATGTGAAACAGCACCAGTAATTCTGACAGAGGAAATTGGACTGTATGGGCAGAGAGATACAGACCTGATGGTGGAGGATGTAACCAGAGGAGAGAATAGTTAGGTTTTAGAAAGTTGTCCACAGTGAAAGCCTTTTTGAGAGCTTATATGAAGGAAGCTTTCAACTTCCTGCACTCAGTGTTGTTTTGGGTCTTTTGCGCCATGAAGAGGGATGGCGTAATTTCACCAAATGGAATGAAGGGTGTTATTGTGACACAGCCTGCCTCAGAGATGAATATAGAGCACACTTTATATTTGCAGCTTGCATGCTGTATGCAAACTAAACAAAGTGAGCTTGGAAGTGTCAGAAAAGCTGCTGTGTATGACATGAAATACCAAAATACAACTCAGTCAGACTGAATATCACTAAATCCTTTGGTTCCCTCTACACGGTTTGAAAGGTTAGCAAATAAACTGATCTTTAAGGGTATCCTTCCTTTCTATGTACTGTATTGTAAATTTTTTGACTTGATATTTTAGTGCATTGTTGTAAAATCCTTTTATTTTCTCAGTGTTTTGTATGATGTTATTAACCATATTCTGAGCTTTTTTGTTAAATACTGCTGTTGCACTGCTTACTGTCTTGAGATTTTCTGTGTTAACTTGAAAGATGTTACACATGTCTGAATAACTAGGATGATAACCTCTTTAAAGTATGTGTCCCTGCTCAGACATTGAATGTTTATTGTCAAGTTTGTGGAATTCCTTTCCTTATTTCCTTTGTTCAGTCCAGAAAGGATTACTTCTGTCATGACCTCTACATTTACACGTCTTCCACATTTAAGGATCAAATAAGCATCTAAAAATTCTATTGCTTTAGCCTTTCCCTCCAGATGACCAGGAACAATAAGTAGATTGATCAGAGCGCAGGGTTCCATTTTACAAAGCCGGTTAAACAAACTCAGACTCAAATCCTAAACTCTGAATTGAAACAGCCTGAGGCTGGAAACGCTGAGTTTTCAGTTTTATAAAAGTTGCTGTGAATTAGTTTGATTAAAGTAACTCACAGCAGATGATTAGATGAACATTTGGCGTAACAAAAGCCATCATCAGTGGAGCCCCAAATCAATAAGTCACCATGGCAACAACAACAGGAAGTGCCTATTTCACTCTACTGGAAGTAGAGATTTTAATGCACGAATATAAAAAAAAAAGAGAATGTGTTTAAAAGACAGAGAAACAATGTTACAGCTAAAAGAGAGTGGAAGATAGTAGGAGAAGATTGCTGGTCAACTTAATGCAGAAGTTTATATGAAGTCCTGTATGGAAGGCTATTTTTACATTTATTAAAAGCATTCTCCTCTCTGATTCTTCCTGGTGAAAATCACATTCCTAGTTGGAACTGTAATAACAGATTTTCTAAATTACATAGAGAAAGTTTTACAAATTTTAACTGGCTGTTTAGAAATTTATCAGCTTGACTGAATATGTATTTATGATATCCGAAAAAACATTTCTTCATAGTCAAAATAATACAAATGCTGACAATGGGAATATGGAGATCTAAAATTATTTTCTGGACATCCAGAATATTTATTCTAGATAAGAAAAGTGTAATTTTGTTTCAAATTGTCATTTTGACAAGGAAAAAATGTATTTTTTTTCAGATATCAGGAATACATATTCTGTAAAACTAAAATTTATAAAAATGGCATGCCATAGCTTGCTGTGACCACAATAACATTACGGGTTTAGGTTAAGATGAAGTCTAAAAAGGTTTTTCAAACAGATAGGACCCATTTATCATCTCATTACACACTAAACACTGTCTGTTTGCAGTCGCTTCGGATATTATCCCCCAATAAATGCTTGTTATTAGCTGTTATCAGTCACATAGAATGACTTCAGATTGTGCCTCTTACCTCCCAGTAGGCTCAGTAGGTTGGTATCAGGGTGAGAATTCTAACCCTGAAGTATTATTTTTTTTTACCCACGGAATTAATTAACCTATATATGTATAATCTGAATGTAATTTCAGCAGTTCTTCATGTACTGTAAAAATAAATCCATAAATAAAAATTATCCATTGCCATGTTTGTTTGTAACACCTAATGTGTCTAACAGACCTAGTGAATGATTTTCTTTATTGTATCTTTAACAAAAATCTGCTGGCTAAATCAGGAAATAAAACAACGTGATTAGCTGTAAGGAGAGCGGGGATAGTGAGAGAGAGAGTTTACTGACCAAAACCTGCACCTTAACCGGAGGAATGTCCTGGGGAGAATGTTACTATGGCGACTGAAACAGAGGTCTCAGAGTTACAGGTTTTAAAAATTTTGAATAAACCTGCTTTGTGAAACGGACCCCTGGACCAGCTGTCAGTTTTGTTTTCAGTTTGTATCACCCTCAATGCTGTGGGTTGAGACAAGGTAATAAAGCACAGTTTAATGAAGTAAATGAAGGATTAATATCTAAAATCCTTCGTACAGTAAATTAAATGCTTAATTTGATCTTTAATGGATTATTGAATTGCTTATTGTTTATCTTTACGTCTTAAAAACTAATTTACTTTTCTCTGTGAGGTCAGACCAACTAATCTGTCGAATGCAGTGGATTACCTCTTTGTTCCTACTATATAAGTTTTTAAGCAGTTCTGAAAATATGCTCTTGGTATTTTTGTTGATGACTTTAATGTGAAGCTTTGCCTCATTACTTTTCCTCCCCAGATTTCTCTTGCTGAAATGAGATTTTGGCCTCAAGACCTTAAAAGGTGATGAAAAATGTTAAACCCAATTAGCCATCTTAACAGGTGCAGCTTGTATGAGGGTCTTAACAGCCCCTCTGGACAGGCTTCTTTATTTTCTTGCAAAATGAAACTAGGTTAAACATGAATTGAGGTGTTAATTTGACATTCTGAAAGTCAGTGTTTAATCTCTGCCTGGAGACTCGCAGCTCAGTCCTCTGTTGGAAGAATTAAGTTGTATTTTTTTCAATTCAGCATGTTTTAGCTTCACTATATACCACTTTGGAGGCCTAGGTTGAGACACACTCATGATAATAGCAAAATGGAGATATGAAGCATAAAAAGAGGCTAATAGCAAGAAAACCTAAAAGCAACAAAGTTTGTAGGAGGAAAAATAAGACAGCAAGCTCTGGCAGAGCTCAATGTGAACTGTGAGGGTAAAGATCAGAGGCTTCAAGACAACAGTGATCATAAAATCCTGGAGAGAGTCAAGGCGCTGAGTATTGCTTTCATTAAGTTTAGCTCGGTGTGTTAGCTTCATCTAAGAAAGAGCATACTTTCTGCAGCCACACAGTGCAGTCGCACCCGAATGATATCCCTGGACATTAATGCATCACAAACATCAGCTGTGCTGCTTCTATCAACACCCTTGTTTATAGATGTTGGAGATCGGCCTGTTTTCCAGTGTGGTCCTGTTTCTCTGACCGTGACTGAGTGGATGTGCTCTCTTCGTCCTCTGGAATGGGAGCTGGCTCGGAGCTCGTCTGCCTGGCTGTGTATTTCCTGGACGGGGCCGCCTTTTACAGCTGCTTTTTGTATCTCTGCTTCTGTCTCCTTGAACCCCAGTCGGCCTCGGCAGATGGCCGCTCACACTGAGCCTGGTTCTGCTGGAGGTTTCTTCCTGTTAAAAGGGAGTTTTTCCTCTCCACTGTCGCTACAAGCATGCTTAGTGTGAGGGATTGTATTTGAGTCAATGCAATCAACTGGTTGTCCTTAGACAGAAAACTTTGTATCAATTTGACTGTATGATCTGGTTGAACTGTAAAGTGCCTTGAGATGACATGTGTTGTGAATTTGGCCTATATAAATAAACTGAATTGAATTGAGGAATACGTGCCTGTCTCCAGCAGTCGGGTAAAAAAGAAGCTGACCTGACACAATTGTTGTCATATGATATACTTCGACAGTCTCTGCATTGGGGGGGATCAGTTTCTGTGCTCTGAGGGAAATCCTGCCATGTTTCAGTAGCTGTCCATCTATCTTCTTCAATCCCCAAACTAACTCATCTACATGAACAAACCCCAAAAAAGTTTGATATTTTGCATAATCTATATTTTAAAATTCAGTTCAATTCTCATGCTTTCCTTTGTGAAATATTCGTGACCATTTTATTAGGATTTAATGGTGTATAGACAAAAAAACCAGAAGTGTCAAACTTATTCATGTTTATTACTCAAGTAGAAGTAGAAATCCTATTTAAAATCCTGTTCAAAAGCACTTTTGTAGAAGTTAGAGTATCACCTTAAGCTTTTTACTCAAGTAAAAGTGTGAAAGTACCATTTCTAAAACTACTTACTGTACAGTGCAAAAGTAATGCGGGCAAAAAATGTTAAGGACTGTTGGGAGCTGGAGAAGTACCACCTTCCTCCAGCAGGGTCCGCTCGTGGATCCTCCTGAGGTGAGCCTCCTGCACAGCTGGAGCTCATTCCATCATTGGAGGATCCACAGTACTTAAGCTGTCTTCAGACCTTGCCTCAGCGCCGCAGTGTTGATCCAGTTGGTTAGCACCTAAGCCTAGTATCTCTGAGAACCTTTGTTGACTTTTGAATCCAGACTGGATTCTAACTTTTGTCTCTCTCTGTCTTCCAGGAAACCTGTTTTTCTCCTGTGAAGCTCTGGAAGAGCTTAACCTGCCGAGCCTGCCCTCTGAGCCAAACCTGAAGCCTCTCTCTGAACTTCCATGCAGCTCTGGACCAAGAGCTGGAAACTCAAAGTCAAGGTCTGCTCACTCTTAAGAAGTAAGACGCTGAAAGCAGCTTACGGACTCTGCTGAACAAACCATCTCCGGACCCAACAGTTTCCCTCTCAAGGCTTTAACCAAGAACCCTCAAGGTACAAACCTGGAAACTGTCAAGAATCAAACTCCTATGCGCAACGCTAACTGAACTGTCTCTCACACGCAGACTCCGGTGAACCAGTTTCCCAGGCCTGAACCTGAACCAGTCATTCCCTCTGTGCTTGTGACAATAAACTCTGTTAAAACTTTTACTCCAGTTTCCGTCTCAGTGGTGTTCTGCATTATTGGGTCACACCAGTGAACCCATCATGACAGAACACTGCGGCCAAACACAAGGCCCAGCAGATCACCTCCGCCGTCGCTTGGAGGAGCAAGATGCCCAAATCCAAGGACAAACTCAAACCCTCCGTGAGTTATATCGTTTGGTTGATACTCACAATCATATGCTTCAGAGTTATGCTAATTTTTTGAGCAATGCTAATGCCACGCCGGCAGCGCAACCATTTCCGGGTCCAGCTCCACCTCCGAGGTTACCAGCAGTGACGTCATCAGAGTTCCGCCCAAGCCTACCAGAAAGATTCTCTGGTAATATGAAAGACTGCAAGGGATTTTTGTTTCAGTGCCGTTTAATCTTTCAAAACTCACCTGGCAGTTTTTCCACGGACTATAAGAAGATAACTTTTATTCTTTCCCAATTAACAGGAAGAGCAGGTGGGCTCAGGCAGGTTTGCCTCCGGCGAAAGCCTCGATTACGTTATTCAGAGTTTTTATTTCTGAATTTTTCTCAGGTATTTAATCAAGAAGCAAGATCAAACCATTGACTCGTTGCTCTTTTCAACGATGATTCCTCTGTGGCGAGGAGTTCTCCATCAACTTCGGGTTAGCTGGCAGCTTTCGGATGGAACAAAGCGGCTCTGAAGGGGGCTTTATTTTATGGCTTTGAGCGAAGCGTGCCAGGATGAACTAGCAACCCTCGGCGAACCAGCCACACTTGAAGAATTAATCCGTTTGAACGATAAAATTGGACAACAGAATCCGAGCTAGAAACAGCTCCAAGTCCAAGGAAGTCTGGCATCATTTTCCTCTGCCCCTGCGTCCAAATAATGTGACTGTTTTTTTTCTTCTCCCACAGAACAGTTGCCTAAACCGAGACCTAAAGCCCAGTCTCTCCCTCTGCCTGTTCAGGCCTCTCATTCCGGAGAAATGGATGCCGAACCCATGCAGGTGGGACACACCAGGCTCACTCCAGAGGAAAGACAAAGACGTTTTTTGAGTAAACTATGCATCTACTGTGGTGAGAGTGGTCACTTCATTGCTTCTTGTCCAGCTAAATCAAAAGCCTAGGCCCGCCAGAGGTTCTGAGGAGTCTGGTGGGCCATGCTAACTCTAAGAAATCTCCTCGACTGATGCTCCCTGCCACTTTGTTTTGTTCAAATCAAAGCCTCTCTTTTTCTGAACGAAACTTAATTGATTCAAACCTTGTTCAACAACTTCAGATTGAAACTATTCCCCTGACCCAGCCTCTTAGTGTCTCTGCTATTGATGGGAAGAAACTCCACCATCAAACCCATCAAACCCATCAAACTCAACCTCTCGAGCTACTACTCTCAGGTAACCATCGTGAAACCATAACATTTTTTGTTTTTCCCTCCGCATGCTCTCCCCTGGTGCTTGGATTTGAATGGTTGGAGAAACATAATCCACATATTAACTGGACTGATCGTCATGTGGAATCATGGTCTACGTTATGTCACGAAACATGCCTCCGATCGGCTGCCCCCGTGGTGGGGCCTACTAGAGGTGGGGGGGAGATAGACTCTCCTGACCTTTCTTCTGTCCCTTCTGAGTACCATGATTTGGCTCCTGTCTTCAGTAAGGTCAGTGCTACGTCCCTTCCACCACACAGACCATATGACTGTGCGATCGAGCTATTACCTGGAGCACCTCTACCCAGCAGCAGACTATATAATATTTCCAAACAAGAACGAGAAACCATGGAAAAATACATTAACGAGTCTTTAGCTGCTGGGATAATTCGCCCATCTTCTTCTCCGTTGGGTGCAGGGTT
>JAGKQL010000018.1:28663261-28685330 GCA_018398635.1 Cyprinodon brontotheroides
GACAATAAAATGTGTTATGGCAGCTATAACTATCGTTAATGAGTTTTCATGTCAGAGCTGCAAGGGTTGGGTGACAGTTGTATTTTGTTCTGAGTTTACCTCATTTTTCATTTTTTATGACCATAAAAATGAAACCCAAAAATATAACGTTAAAGCTAAAATCTATTACATTTGCACATCATGATGAATAGGTTGTGTATATCCATCTATATTAAAAAGCTCTGATCATTATTATACTGGTGGAACTTTTTCTTAAATGTTCAATATATTAGTAAATTAATCACATATCATTATCATGTGTTACATGCAGTTAAAAACAACTAGTAGTTTGTTCACTGGTGTAATCTAATTTATCCTGTTTAGTTACATTTAGAGCATTAATGTAGATTATGAAGTAAGATTTTCTTATTTCAACTAAAGATAGTTGATAATTTGACTCTTAATGTTTTACTTATTGCATATTTCTAAAATCTCAGATTTCCTGCCATCTTTCTTTTCTTTTATCTCTATTTTTAGTCAAAATTGGGAAGCTGGAGAGGAGAAAGCCTGAGGAAGGACAGGTAGTTTTTTTTTTACTTGGCATTCAATGCAACAAAGCCAATTTATTTCCCTATAATGTCATAATGGTAAACTTAACATGTCGTCTGCTGATATTGGGTTAAGACAATGTCAAGGGTCTGAATGCACAAACACTGTTGAGCGGCTTTGTTCACATGGCATCAGGATCATCGTCAGTCTGCTGTGTATCCATGTGAAAACACCACCAGCTATAAAAACACAGATGCAGATACGTTGCCCTTGGCTATCTGGGGACATATGTGGGTATTCATGCAGAGGGTGAAGCCTTGTTCTTGTGCATGTTCCAGGAGGGATCAGCAGACTTGGTGCCTGCAGAGGACGAGTGGAATGAGAGGAGAAGGACACAGATGGCAGCTGTAGGTTTTAAAGGTAAGCGTGAACCTGTGCCTGCGTGGCTGTGTGTGTAAGATCTGATTTAGTGGAGGATAAGTGATGTGACTGAGAGACAATTGAAGAACCACTGAACTTTTCAAACCAGATTATGGCATGGAAAGTTTGCCCCAAAGGTTCTAGATAGTTTCTTTTAGCAGGGAGGAAAGCTGTGTTCTGCAAACCGACAGGCAGAAAGTTTAGCTACAAAACATTGCATTTTTTCTCCAATTGTGACATAAGATAAATAGCTCATAGAAAGCAACCTCGTGCAGCTGATAAACATTTTTGTACAAGTTTACTTACAAAATACTTTCATCAGGTGCAACGCTAGTAAGTACGACTTCTAAGGAGTGTCGGGACAGCGATGCAGACCTGGACGTTGATGGGGACGATACTCTGGAGTACGGCAGGGCGCAGTATCCTTTCACGCTGAATGTAAATATTAAAAACTACTAAATATCTGGTTATAGAGTGATCTGAGATCGAAATGATCACTGCAAAGTCAGCAACCTGATGCAATTAGCCAGACTTTCTTTGAAACTTTTTATCATCTATCAGCATTAAATGATCAACTGACTGCTCATACCTGACTTTCAATAAGATCAAACCGCACAGAAAGATGTGTCCCCTTTTACTGGAGGATGTTCAGCAGCATACATCTTCTTTGCCCTGGAAGTATTACCAATTACATATGTAAGACCCATGCACAATATCCAAACCTAACAAAGATCTATGTGGTTCTTTACATGTAAAGGATGTTTTTGGTCTGTTTGTAAGAAAATGCATTAAAACTGCAACAGTCTGATTTATAAGAAATAGAAAGGAAACAGGAAGGACTTCATAACTGTGCATATTCCTCCAGATCAGATACAAGTGTAGAAGACATGTTTAACCTGTTTTATTTAGTTCACATCTCAATGAGAGCACAGTTTTACCCAAAGATCCTGTTGCTCTGGAAAATAATTCCAACCTGTGACCTTTAATCAGGAGTTTATTAGGAGGAGAGGTAAGAGCATTTGCTTTTATTACCTAAGCACTCATACTTTAATGTCCAGTCAAATTTATTCCAGCAGTATAAACATTTTTGTGTAAAAATTATACATGTTAAAATGCTATTAGATGATATACAGTTGCCTTTCAAAGTTTACATACCATCCCATTAAAGAAAATTATAAATTCACACCAGTATTTCAAATAACGCAAAAATGAAAAAGTACTTCAGTCAGATAAAATTATTAATTTAGAGTTTTTGGTTAAAAAAATAATTCCAACAAAACAACATCAACACAACGTCAATTTTTTTGTGTGTAAATATGTTGCTTTTTTTGGATGTATTTTCTTCCTGACCGTGGTTTGCAGATATAGTGAACTGGATGTAATCCCCTGCTCAGCAGAAAGCTCAAAAGAGAAAGCAGGAAAGTATGTATCTTTCCTATAGTTGCCCACTCAGATTAAATAACTACTTTTACTCTTTGAACTGTTGAACTGAAATGTGATTATATTTCTAATACTGCTTGTGTCTCAGCAGCAGCATGTTGGCTGATTCCAGACTGAAGCTCGACTTTTCCAAATGGTCAAATGATGGTGAGTTGTCCTAAGTGGAGATTCGTTATTTAGTTCCAAACAAGTTTAAAATTGTGTTTAAACAAAGTGCTTGATATTTCATACTTTTTATTTACTCAGGGAGTCCTTCTACAAGTAGCGGGGAGAAGCAGGACCCCAGTATAGCCGGTCTTCCCAGAACCTGCAGAAACACAGAGATAGAGCCGTAAGTTGGACAGTTCAGTGTCACTTTGTTAATAGAAATTGCTGTCAGATAATCCTGCTTTTCAACACAGCTCAAAATATTAAGTTTTACTCGTGTAGAACCCAGAAGGTTGTTTGGTTTAATGGTTTATGTCATCATAGAGGACTCAGATGCTTTATGTTCACATGGGAGCTGATGCTGGTGGTGCCATTTTTCCCAGAATGCACAGAGAGAAAGAACAGTGATAAACATTTTTAGGTGTAAGGAAGCCAATCAGAGAGGAGCAGCTGTAACCATAGCCGGTATTTTGACATCTTGGCTCTCCATTAGATCAGACTACCTTCCTGCCCTCAGCTCCCAGCAGAATGATATACACCACTGTATCAATATGATGATCTCATCCATCAAGGTCCTACCAGGCCATGCAAGCATGTACACATGTTTCATCACACTTAATGCATTGTGTCCCGTCTGTACAGTCTGTTTGCACATACAGTCTATCCTGTAATTGTGTCTGTTTGTGTGTGGACAACCCCCTCCCTCCACAGCCCCTGTCTCCTTCCTATGATAAATGAGACACCCAATGCTGGCAATGTGATTGCCGCTAAATTTCATGCTCAGTGTCCATGTTGGCCAGCGAATAATTTAATCTGTCTTCAATTTTATAAATGACTCTCCAGTGTCAGCGTAACTCACGCACCTTTCGCTCTGTTACCGAGCGCTCAGCTTTGCGTGTGTATGTGTGTGTGCAAGCAGGCTTTCAGAGGACTCCACGCCGACAACGCTGGAAGCGCTTAAAGCACGGATCCGGGATTTGGAGAAGCAGCTGTCTAAAGGAGACAGATTTAAATGCCTCATCTGCATGGTGAGTATGATGGCAAATTAAACCAATAGAGCAGAGACCCAGAGAGAAGGGAGTGCAGCAATGCAAACCCCCTGTATCCCTGCAGGGACCCCTGTTTATGGCTCTAAATTTGTATTAATAGTCAGAACTGGTTACTGGGCTATAAATATGACTTTATATTCAATTATATATGCAACTTTCATCTGCTGGTGTAGATTTTTATTTTTGCTTTTCATAAAATCTGTGAGTTTATCGATGGCATATTTTGTTATCCGCAGCCTAATAGGGAAGTTTTTTCATTTCCATTCCCTGTTTGTTTAACACAAAGAAAATAAATAATATGAAAATTCTAAAAACGCGTCCTCATAAAAAAAACACTCTACAAAACCCCAAATTATAAAAAAAGTATGTGACAAAACCAAGAATAGTGACTTTTATTAAATGTTTTTATTTTTAACTATAACTATACTTTTAACTGCTGTTTTTACATCTGTATCTGAAGTCTGGCTCAGAATTTTATATCAATATGTCAAACACATAAACACTTGTGTTAGTATTAATTAACAGAAACACATTTGATTAAAATAGCATTTAGGCACAACTCTTGAATGAAATAAACTGTTAAATAGTGAAACTAAGACAATACTCAGAAAAATTAATATTTAATTCATTCTTTTTTTCTTTTTCTAAAGCTGTCATGATTTTATGATTTGGCTCAGTAGATTTTAGGCTTTTTATATTTCAAATATCTGATCTGATGTTTTTCTGCTTTCAGGATATGTTCTATAAGATTTGTTTTTGCTTTTTTTGGTTTGTTTCATTTTGTTTTTCTCGCAGCTGATGAATTTATTTGAGAAAAACAATAAATCTAAATTTATGATGGGACAATGAATCAATAATAAAACTTAAATTTCAAAATTTCAGTAATGCAGTGTTTTTCCTTGTGTTTCATTAAAACAGGCCCTGACCTTATCGCTTTCTAACATTTGCAATCTGAAAGACCAAAAGCTCTTACTTCCCCTACCTCAGGTTAAAAATGTTGCACCTAACTTAGACTCACACATTCTTTTATTTATATTAGATTTAGTGCTGTTTGTTTGCAGATAAAATAATCCAATCATAATCATTACAGTATTAGTGTATGCAGTACTGTGATGCAAAGAACTGATTGGATGCAATACCTGGAAGGCTATAGAGGGATTTACATTTAAAGCATAGAAACTCCACTTTGTTTTGTTATATTTGTCCACCAAGAATGTTCTTCATTGTCCATAATGCCCACAACTCATAAACTTAAAAAATAAGTGGCTAGGATCAGGATGCTAAGTTCAATAGAGAGAATACAAAGAAAATGTGGGTTCATTGTAATTCTCTGGCGGTTTTCAACAATAGTATCTCTTTGTCATGTTTTTCTAAAATTTTACATCACTTCTTGGTAGAAAACCTTTTTTTCCGTTTGTTTAGCGTTTTTTTGTTTTTTGTTTTTTTTTTACCATCGACTGGCATAATGAATGAAAACGTCATGAAACGTCATGAAATATGACATGTCATTAATGAGCCAACATATAAAAACCTGTATAAAAATGTGGGATCCCAAATGTGCACATGGAGGAAAAACCTACGAGCATATACACTAAACAATTGTACCACAATAAGACTGTTTAAAATGATCCCCTCCTGTTATATAAAAAGAGCAGCAAACAATTACGTGGGTTTATTCGGTAATTTCCAAGCTCATAGTTCCTAAATACTTCTCCACCTTCTTCACCTAATTATTGGTTTACCTACTAATATAAAAAATATTTGGTTTAATAATTCTTGTTTTTCCTTAGACAGAAAATAAAAAGTATATTCAGTCTACCGGAAATTTTGAGCCTTAATACCAGTTTTAAAATGAAATTATGCTTTTTTTTTTTTTTGAGTCAGATTTTTTTTTTTCTCTTAGTTAAAAAGCAGAAATATTAAATTTTCTGCTGGTTAATGTAGTAAAACTCTTGTTAAATAGATTCACATGGACATCTAGTGGTGACTTTTCAAACTACAGCTGTGTGTTTCTGTCTGTTTCTGCAGGACACATACACAACACCGCTCACCTCCATCCAGTGCTGGCATGTCCACTGTGAGGAGTGCTGGCTGCGGACGTTGGTAAATCCTCTGACTCATGTCTGCTCACTTTGACAGAAAAAAGAACATGTGTGGACTGAAGATTTCTTTCTGTTTTCAGGGGGCAAAGAAGTTGTGTCCTCAGTGCAATACCATAACATCACCTGGAGACCTGAGGCGGGTGTATCTGTAGCTCATAGGAAACTGTCTCAGTTTCAGCCAATCAGAGAAGGCACTGTTGGACAGCTGGTCTGTCCTGTACGTCTAACATTCATCTTCACAGGCTGCTGTTTTTAAATGAACTACTCTTATCCTCTAACCTCCTCCAACTTGGGCAAGTGTCGACCTTTGTGCTGCACTGATTCAGAGCTCCAGCACTGGAAATGCTTTTGGGAAATACGTTTTATTTTCTTTTTTCCATCTTTTGTCTGTTTTATGGGGAAAAAATATGAATTTAACTGAAAGCACATGTACAAAGTTTTGTGTTGGTATGTATTAAGTGCTATGTGTATATGATGTTGACTAGCACAACAGCAGGTTGCATCTTCTGTACAGACTAATGTCTTTGCTTAGTTCCTTTCTTATTTGTGATACTTTAGGTTTTAAATATTCACTGTAATCTCATAAGGATCTGTCACATTTTGTCTTTTTCATCTTTGCTTTTCTCTTTACCAATTTATTAAACGTACTTTTTTTAATCAACAATATCACATTAAATTGTCTAACAGTTATTTTGGGTTCAAAACATATTTTGTCTCGTAAACATATGGATAGTGGATGTGAAGGAAGGCAGGTTTTCTAATCTTTGTTAGTAACCTCTTGTTAGGATGACTGGATTGGGTGTGGTTGTCCTTTAAGAAGTGGGTCATTCAGGATTAGCTGGACAGAGCCTAATGCAGCTCATCTGGAGGAGAGGAACATTAAACCTTTGCTATTTTGAGCCTTTGTGGTGAAAGACCAATCGTAGCTTAACACCTAAGCTTTCGAGTGGTGAGTAAACGCCAAAAGATTTTCTCAACAAAATTTTCTCTGTCCTATCTTGTCCTATCATTCCTTATAGGAATGATAGGACAAGATTGTTAGTTCATGGCTTCAAGCGTGACTTGTTTTGCTTAAACCTCAAAAAAGTTTTCAAGTGCATCTTTTTTTTTCACTGGGACTCATATATAGGTTGTTTCAACTTTGCCTTGGAAGTGTTTAGATATAGCATGAGAGCTGCTTGTGAAAAAAAAAAAAAGTAAGCTTTTTTTAAGAAAAACTCTTATTACCCCTTTCACTTTGCGATCTTAAAATTAAACCCACTTTAACTGGCTCTAGAAGTCATCTAATTACACCAACAGGTTCTAGAAGTCACCCTGCGAGCTGTCACCTAAACATGGTGGGGTTGTTTGAGGGCCTGAATGATCCTAGGAGCTATGTTGTCTGGGGACATCATGCCCCTGGTAGGGTCTCCCATGGCAAAACGGTCCTAGGTGACGGGTCAGACGAAGAGCAGCTCAGAAGATCCTTATGGAGAGAGTAAACTCAATGACCGTGATGTTGTGTTAGAAACACATTCAGCGGTCATCTGGAACAAGTGAGATACGTTGATATACGTTGGAAATATTTTCTTGATAAGTTACGCAAAAGTTATGCACAAGTTCCTCATAGGTTTTGGATAAGCTAGACCACACCACTTATAAGTAACCTAAACTTAACTTATGTCAATGATCAGATATGCTGGCATATGCTCATACTGTAAGCATGCTCAAAATTTCTCGATGTACTTTCTGTATGTGGACGTGTGCCAGCTTGTATCAGTGTGCTTCGGTGTGCTCTTAACTTATACAAAACGTACCCATAACTAATCCAACGTATGCCAGCATTTTTGTCAGATTTTCCTTATGTCAGGCAAATGCTGTCTAAATCGTCAAGGTTTGACCGGGCTTTAGGAGGAGTGATTCCTCCTGTTAAGTGACTCAGTAAGTATGTTGATATGCCTTTAACAGAAACGTTTGTAACAAATCTGTGTTTATGATTTGATGGAATCAACTTTGAAAACATAATGTGTGATTTTGTGCTTTATAGATGAATTATTAATTAAAAAATACCCACATTTATGGCAACACTTAAAAGCTTGCTGTTGACAGACTGCTTCCACTTAGCCTGACTAAATCAGAAAGATATTACAAAGAAAAAACAATAAACATTTTTGTCTTCAAAGCAGATGCACAGCTGTTAGAGACTACAGCAACTGTTGATACTATCAAACTTTGACTCAGTCTGAATATAAAGGAAGATAAAATTTTGCTAGACCATTACACTTCACCATGAGACGCTTTGTTGTTTGGTCTATCTCATAAAGTCCAAACACATTCAAATTATGTGTCAAGACTTAGAACAAAGGACCCAGTATTCAAGGCCAGACAGACAGCGGCATTGCTCAAAAAGCATTTAGTTAAGACAAAGACTGCAGATCTGCAGAAGTTCAGTCATAGCCAGAGAACGAGGCAGGATCCAGCTGATGGGCTGACAACAACATAAGGCGTAGGCTGCCCAGAGTGTCACAGATGATGCAGCGTCAGAGTACATGCAGGAGTCTGAAGACAGGTCAGAACAGAACAAACAGAACAGGAACAGGCAAGGTCAGAGGTCCAGGTGTCCCGAAACCAGGTCAGGCAACAGATCAGAACAGAAACAGACGGGCTCAGAGATCCAGAAGTCCAAAGACAGTTTAGGCAAACTGTTCAGACAGGAACAGGCAGGCTCAGTGCAGGGGCGGATTTAGGGAATTTGGGGCCCTAGGCAAAGAAAGGCAGGGGGCCCTCTAAATTGAGAAGACAACACATAAAAAAAAAACATTATATAGATACAGCAATTTTAATAGAATAGACATAAATTATCTGTTCTAGGTTGTGTCCCTCTCTTCTTGTCCCTTTTCTTCTTGTTTTCCTCTCTATGTTTTGTACTCAGCTGACTTTTCATGCTGTCTCTAAAGGAATGAAAGATTTTTTCCAAGCACTAAGCTCACTTAGCTGATTGCTCCTTCCTGTGTTTCCAAAAAGGCCAAAGTAAATAACCCAGTCCTTCTTTTCACTGTAGACAAGCCATGATCTGCTTATCTGTTCTCCATTTTTCATTTGGATGAAATAATAGCTGCATGAATCATGACAGCAGACAAGATAGAGGAGAGCAGGAGGCGGGGTTACCAATCTACTTGCTCTGGAGAGCAGAGTTCGCTGCTTTTAGATGTTGTCTCCAAAGTCTCCAGAAAAAAGTCTCTAGATTTGGCGCTAGGAGCTTTTTAGAAATCAAAGTGCTAGAGGGGTCTGAAAAGTGGCTAAATATAGCGACTAAAGCGCTAAGTTGGCAACACTGCTCTTTGCATGGTTTGTTTTCAAATGGTTTGCTGCTGTCTGTTTGGACCTTTCTGAACATGTGCAGCAAATGGACTGATCCAATATGGTGACACTGAAGGGGGGGCTGACACACCCTTAATATTATCACGCTCTGTTGGCATTTTAGCTGAAGCATTTTATCAAAAAATATAAATATTGTGCACAAATAAGCAAAAGTTGTATTAACCATACATGTAAACCTAATTTGATGGGGCCCCCAGGAACTTTCTGGCCCCAGGGCAACTGCCTAGTATTGCCTAGTGGTAACCCCCGGCTCAGTGGTTGAGAGGCAGAACACATCAGGATCAGAAATCAGAAACACCAAGGAATCCTAAAAACACTCTTACCAATGGCTAGAGAGAAACAAGAATAATCTGGAGTTGATGACTAGATGCAAGTACTTTAAATAGAAGTTGGAGCAGGTGGATTGATGAGAGGTAATAATGAGAAAAATGGGCAGAGTTAGACAGGTGAATGGAAACCAGTAAATAAGCCAGTCATTAGTGCCCAGATCATGACAAAATTTGCTTATGAGGAGACTACATGTAAAACTTCAGCAGGTATAATATTTACAAGGCACTGCATATTTTGTTAAAAACACACCAAACCCCACCCAGTATATAATCATGTCACATTGCATACCTGCTGCTATAGTTAAATTCTACCCACTACTCTTCTCATTTCTCCTCCATCAAAGTCTGTCTTACAGTAGAATTGCGATGCGGGGCGTGAGGTTTGCCCAGTGCACTGAATCAAGTCAAACTTCACCAGGTTCCTGCTCTGTGCTGTTTAATTTTACCAAAAGCGTGCTCTGCATTAGTCAAATCAATAGGCCTTCATCACCAGTGCAGAAAAAATATAAAAGATTAGCCTATCTTATTCAAAAAGACCAATCCAGAGAGCTTACATGTGATTGGTCACTGAGCCAAATGGAGGTGGTGGTAATTCAGACTGACAGCTGCTTCAGTGTGTCAGCACACACAGGCACTGAGATTGCACACAGTCCATTAAGACGCAGGCTTAAGAATTAAGCTTATTTCTAAACGTCTCTGGATACCTCACGTTTCCTGCAAAGACAGAAAAGGTAAGACAGATCTCTCTCAACAGGAAATTGAAAAATAAAAAGTAAATTGTAACAATGGTAGTCTAATGCACATAATAATATGTAGAAATGCTGCTTTATACAGATACAAAATCATGGCTGCTACTTGATATTTAGTCTTTGCTGGCTGATGAAATGATTAAAGTTCAAGAGTTTTCAGGATAAGCCCAATAAAACTAAGATTTTTCTGTGATTTACTGTACACAGCATGAACATTTTTAGAATTGGTTAAAAGGAACATTTTACTGTTTAAGCTGTTCACCAGATAGATAATATTTTATTATTCTGTAAAGAAAAGTATTAATCTACTGATTAGGTATCACACAGCAATAGGTATCACAATAATCTCATCAGAAAAAAACATTAATAGATTAGAATAAACTATATTGTCTCATAGTGGAGAAATTTACATGTAGATTTATAGCAAGTAAGGGAAAAAAAGTTTTGAACATTAGAACCATTACTGCACAATCATAATGGTTTGAAAAGTGATCAAAATGTGCATGTAAGCAGCAATGTTAAAAAAATACTCCAACAATAATAACTAATAAAAGTTATGTAAGAGGTATTTCTGATAAAAATATCATTTCAAAGGAACAGAAATTTCCTGCGTCAATTAATTCTAAAGCATTAATTGATTTGTTGTGCCTGAAAACAGTGTCCTGTCTTTGTGGCAGGTAACAGGCCACCTGTCCCAGATTCCAATTAATCCCGCCGACTGACCCATCATGACTTCGCTAACAGCCACTGCTGATTTACCCCTGAGTTTTTTTTGCCCTTTTACAGGCCACATGTTAGACATAGAGTAATTGCTTGATGTTAAAAGCATTTCTTCTGCCTAGTAATTGTCATTAGGATCAAAAAGCAGCACATTGTATCAGAGCAGCAACATGTTTTTAATCCTTCTTGTATGTAAAATGCCCACCTGACAGTGCAGTGGGATCATAGGATTAACCCCTAGTGCACTTCAGGACAGCTAACAGGATAGCTGCTGAGCTTCAGTTGAGGAGAAATAGCTTATACAACCCCCCAAAGCATGGCTTTCTATTTATATTTTTCACCAGAGATAGGTATAACAATTCCCCACAGACGCTGTTTTCTGGTCCTGAACTCTGTGTGTGTCTTAGGAACAATGTCGGGACCAAGACCCGCGGGTGTTGAGCGCCCCTCCGAGCAGGAAGAGCACTCTGCTGAAGAAGCTGGGATGGTGGCTGATCATGAGGGGGTGTTTGGATTCCGCTGGTCACGCGATGTGTATGCTTCGCTAAGCATGACCCAAAGGAGGAAATGGTACAGTGACAGCTCCAGTTCCCCCTGGATTTCTCCTGTTATTAGACTGGATGATTGGCGCAGCATCGGGTTGATGACCTGTAAGTGTGTTTTAACGGGTGGCCTTCTTGCAGAGAGAGACACTACAAGAAACCCATCACCAGGGAGTGAAGATGGCAAAGGTACAGAGCTGGCTGCATGATGGCTTTTAGGTGAAATTTTTGTAAGGACTGCATTAGACATGGGCTATGTTAGATTCTCATTATCATTATAAAAAGAAGTATCACAGTATCACAGAACTGGAAGAAATAAACATGTGCAAAACATACATGTTCTCTACATGATAAAAGTGATTTGATTGCGCCAAAAAGAGTTAATTATATTCCTCTCATATCAAAAATCATAAAAAATATTGATTTGATCAATTACAGGGAAACAGATATATGTGAAACAGTGGCAATACATGGCCTTCACCACTGCTCCACAGAGACTGGGGTTTTATGTCCATTATGATTAAGATAATTTTTTTATAAAATATATCTACAGAGAGAGATAAATAATATTTTCAGAGAGAGATTAATTTTTTCAATAGTTTGCTTTACTTCGATTTCTGGTAGAATTAACTTGATTCAATGCAAATATTTTGGTCGCTCTTTTCTGCTGGCTTCAAAGTAGTTGGCAGGAATTATAGCTGATTCCTCCAGACAGAATTGGTTGAACCAAATTAGATTTGTTTATTATACATTAACAGGTATACCTCAGTTAATCCAGATGAGAAGCTTCCAGAGTCATAGCACCATTACCCAGGGCTTCCCCAAGCTGTTTCAAAGACATTGACATCTTTGTTTTTTTAAACCTTTAGATTTAGTAGAAAGTGATAAAATAATAAAATTGATCTCATCAGAATTGGATAGGTGTAGATTTTTCAGCCAGCTGACCGATAGTACATGACGGAAGGATGATCTGGTACTCTGTGCTTAATGAAGCAACAGTAAACTTTATTGGTTGCTTTGCTTTTCCACTTTCTAATTACATAGACTTCTAACTGCAGAAAGAGCTTGATTGAGTCTGGTTTTTCAGCCCTTTAACATTTTAGAATCACTTTGCTATGTGAAAATTCTGCAGTTGATATTAACTTGAATTTGAACCCCTGCAATTGTAACACGAGTGGATTTCCCTTTTATTTCCCGCCCTTTCTCAACAGCACTGCAACACTTCTTACTCCCAAGTGAACTGCACATTGGTTTTTGTTATCTTGTATAATCCCCTTCATATATAGGGATAAACTTTTTCTGTACCTTTTTTTTGCTCTCTCCATAGGGCTGAACAAACTCCCTATGCTTCTGGGGGCTACATTACTTCCTGTAGCAGCCATCTTTTCCTCTGAAACCTCATTTTCGTGTCCAAATGAATCAGAACCACCAGATAAAGGTGATCTTTATCACTGTGATTTCTTATCACAGCTTGTTAAGGCAGATGAACGGGGGTTACTTTCATCACCCTGGCATGCCATCATTTGGTCTATTAGGGTTCATATCAGTTATGAGCTAAATAAACTAAACCAATATGCACGGGTATCAATATGAGCCAGTTTGCACTTTGGAGTAAAAAGCTTTTGAAAATAGCCCCCTGTGATGCCTCTGTAGTGATTTCCATTTCCAATCTCCCATAAAATGGTAACAAATTCATCCTCCACTGTGAAGCTGAGAAATTCATAATCCTTTTTAGTATCCCTTTAAAACATGTTTATTTCCAACTCCTTAAAGCTCCTTTTATTCATTGTGTTGCATTACCTCTGTTGTTCTGTGTCATAATAAAAGGGTTTAACTAATACCAAATTCAGCCGCTTTGAGTATATTCCGAAAAAAGGCTGACTTTGGGACAAAATATTTTATGCATTTATATCTGGCCCAAATCTAAACTATTCTCATTGTTTCCAGCTTGCTTGTTGCTGTCCTTGGATGGTATTCCATCATAGCCATTTTAGTTCATATTTTGATGCTTTGTGCAGAGAAGAGACAACAAAGGGGTTTGTTTTGTTCATATTTTGTTATGTCTTCATCTATAGTCTGATTATTATTTACAGTTTTAGAATCAAATCAATGATGCATCTTTCAGACTATCACTTCACGACAAGAGAGGCCATGCAGGAGGGTATCGACAATGGAGAGTTCATTGAGAATGCAGAAGTTTTTTGGCAACATGTATGGGACAGTAATATATTTAATTACATATATTTACTTAGCTTTGAAAACCTTTACTATTTATCCAGATTGACTTCCACCCCCTCGGCTAATCTCTATGATGCAAACATAACAAGTTAAGTTATAAGCATAAAAAATATAAGTCAACCCCAGCTCTGTATATATTATTTTGTAAGTGAGGGGAAAACTAAAGAGCCTTCCTTCAGCCAACTGATTGAATATTAACGGCAGTAAGTGGTGGAGGTAAAAGCTCTCCATAAATTTTATGTCCCATAAAGGAATAGTTCTTTCTCTGTCATTTCATTGAATGGTATTGACTAGTAAGAACAGTTACACTAAAATTATAGGGGTTGGTTTTTTTTTTAGCAGTGGTCCAAACATTTATTTAGAGAGTGTTAGAGATAACACATTGTCATGAATACCAAAAATAACATTGACAGGTTAGAATAAAGTGGGAACAAGTTTAAAGCAGTTAGCATATAACACAATAATTCGATCTTAAATTTGACAGTGCAGTGTTCAATCAAGAATTATTAAAATAAAATTGTGACAACTGTAAAGCTACCATCATCTATCCAAACTGACAGATCAGGCACTGGTAGCGTTTTTAGATGTCATAAGGTGGCAACACGCGGCCTGATGTTGTTTGGTCATAATGGGACTACAGAGGCAATCACCACTTCACCAAGACCAGGAAAGACTAGTGGAGCTAAATTCAGACCCATCCAGCTGGAAAACCAGGAAAGTGTTGTAAAAAAAGGATGTATTTCAAAGAACTTTTCAAAAAATATAAGTTCATAATCCCTTAATGTTTTTTTTTCAAGGTCTTTTTCCTGATTTATTTTTTATTTTTTTTATAAGATAAAAATAACAACAACAAAACAAAGTTGACTCACATTACAGTCACACTGCAGAAAAGGTCCCTGACTTTTCAGCACGGTTATTTATTGACTTGGTGACAGATGGTGCTTTAACCTGTAACTTAAAAAGAGCATCACAGCAGCTTAGCATCTTATGAGTCACATTTAATCTCTCCCTCTTATTCTGAAGATAACATTCTGTCACGAAGCTTAGATCAATGCAAAGATCCTCTTACCTCTTTCCTTATGCTTGCAAACGGCAAAAGCATGAATACATGTTCAAAACCCATTTAGAAAAAAACAAACAATAAAAACCTCTCTGTTTGTACTCACTTGATCTACTTCTGTCCCTGTTGGGATTTCTGTTTTCAGTAAGGCTGCTGTGGAAGATGTACGAGCTAAGAACCTGATCTGCATCCTTGATGTGGATATCCAGGGCGTGAAGCGGATCAAAGAAACTGACCTGAACCCCATCTACATCTCCATCCAGCCTCCATCCATGGAAATCCTGGTTAATCATTTCATATGTTATTCTTTGGTCAAACTCTCACTTGTGAAAAGCTTAATTGCAATAAGTAGGGTTTTAAATGGTTCATGGAACAGTTTTATGATGAAGATGATGTAATTATGTGTTATTTCAGGAAAAACGTCTGAGAGATAGGCATACGGAGACAGAGGAGAGTTTACAGAAACGTCTTGAGGCTGCACGAATTGATATGGAGCTTAGTGAGTTTCCCCACAATTCTGATAAAAAGCCCTAAAGTAAAAATAAAAATACTTAAGATTTATCAATAACTTCTAGGTAAGGAGGCTGGTGTGTTTGACATTGTTATCATCAATGATGACCTAGAGAAGGCCTACGAGGAGCTGAAAGAAATCCTTAAAGAGGTATGTAAGCCCTTAAACAATAATTTGATCTGTTTCTGTTAAATTAACTTTAAATATCAAAACATTTCTCTCTCAACAGGAAATCAACAAGGTTCAGGAGACCAAATGAACCAAAACCAATCACCCAGTTGTTTTGCTACTTGTGACTCTGATCAGAGTAACTCAACCAGAGATTGAACACAGTTCAAGAGATCAGAGAAAAAAAAAGCTTCTTCTTTCTATTTATGTCTCTTGCACCTTTGCATTTTCCATACAGGCCATGAAATGCTGGTGTCTTGAGTGAAAAGTTTTTATTTCTAAATGAGACTTTGTGTTGTAGTTAGAGAAAACAAATATGTGATCTATATGTTTTAATATTTGAAATCTATTAAATGTGACACTTTTCTTCTGGCCTCTATTAAACACCTTTGGCACTTATTTCCTTTAGCAAACACAGGGTTTGCAAATAGTTTTCCATAAATTAGAAGTTATGGGTTCTTTTTGCTTCCTGAGAAGTTCTGAAGCATAAGTAGAAATCCTCAAAATTATTTATAGGAGATTTTTGTAATATTGTTAGGCTTGGAATTATCTGACCCACAGAAACACAGCAAGTAAGAAAGGATGGATGGATGGATGGATGGATGGATGGATGGATGGATGGATGGATGGATGGATGGATGGATGGATGGATGGATGGATGGATGGATGGATGGATGGATGGATGGCAGGATTGATGGATGAGAAACTCAAAAAGCACATATAGGAACCTTTGAAAACAGATTTCACCCACATTTTATTTTGGCACAAATATTAGAAGAATAAAACCTCTGTCAAATAAACAAAGTATCTCGTAGATTCCCAATTATGTTTAATGCATATGTCTGTATAGAAACATGGATAAATAAGATGAGAAAGTTGATGACATCAACAGAGTTTTACTTTTAGTGTCATTTTGTTTTTATTTTTTCCATTCACTTCAAAATAGGAGGTCATCCATATAACATAGTTTATCTATCAACTATTTCCTCATTGCAAACTTTGAGTTATGGAACATACTTCTGAAATATTACTGTTCACTAAAACATGCAAAAAAGGTTTCAAATGTAAGACCAAGCATGTGGATCCATTTGACACTTTAGACGAGGATCACAGCGAATCACTTTACAGCAAAACCGAAACCGTATAACTCGTGCATCGATAATAATCTCTGATAAATATTCCTCAAAATTAGTTTTTCCAAACAGACTCGTTAAGACATATTTAAAGTCAGGGTATATCATTTTATGATGCTAAGTTAGACTTGATTTAGCAGGAAAAAAAAGGCAAACTTGAAAAACTTTTAGCCATAATTTTTGTTCAAAACACTGATCGGGGTTTTGTGGATTTTTTAACCACACTAGAAGAACGGACCCTGATGCTTTGTGCACACTTGGTCTCGTTTCTCCTCTTTCTGCTTGAGGTAAGCTCTGAGCTTGTCAGTGGAGAAGCACACTTTGGATGGGCGGACTTTGTGTGGAGTGCGATGGGCACGAAGCCACGGGTGCTGGAGACACTCGGCTGCTGTGGGTCTCCCCCTACAAAGATATTTAGCACATTAATCTGTCCTCTTATCACTCATCTAACATAAATAAAAATCTATTATAAAGTAGAATTAACTAACCAACTAACTCACTCACCAGGATTTGTTATTAAGGCTGCTCTTCATGAAGTTTAAAGCTCCTTCTGACAGACCAGGGTAGCAGCGGCCAAACTGGATCTTTCCTTTCTTTATGTTTTTGTCTTGCTCCCAGCTGAGCTCGGCATGAAAGGGACTGTCAGCGCTGAGCCTTGTGGTTCAAAATGCACAAAGATTGAAAAAAAGGAAAAATATTGTGGGGCATTAAACAATGGAGTCTACACATGGATCTATCCATCTATAGACTGCAGTTATTATTTTTCATTTTTAATTCTTATGTAGTTATGTAAATTTAACTAGGGATACATTTATCCATTATTTTCCTGATCCAATCCGACACCGATACCTGGGCTTAGAGTATTGGCTGATATCTGATACCGATTCGATTCAACTGTTGAGTGAATGAATCATACATCTTATTATGTGAGTAAAGTTTTTAGCTATGGCATAAACAATGTTGGAAAACGATAACACATTAACACAGATGTAAATGCACTTTATATTTATGAAAAAAAAAGCAGCAAAAAGAAAGACATAATTCTTTCATGTGAATTGCACCGGATTGGATCTCCGATATCATATCCCCAATATCTGCTCAAAATCAGGAACGATATCGTCTCCAGGTATCGGATCTGTGTACCGTATTTTCCAGACTATAGAACACACCTTACTATAAGCCGGACCCACTAAATTTTTTGAAAAAACTGAAAACATATTTGTATAAGACGCACTGGGCTATAAGCTGCTGTTATCTACTGAACTGTCTCCCACCAATCCTGTAGGGGGAGCTTTACATATCATCCCTGGAGTAAGGAACAAAGAAGAAGAATGGCTTTGTCTTTGCCTTAGCTCAGTCTATTCATTGGTTCAGCAGCTTTAATGCAGTAAATACATTTCAAAATGTGTGAATTCGGGACATTTGTTCTCCGCCGTTCCTGCTGCTAGCATGTTCTTATGCTAAATGAAAATTAGCCCCTCATTCTTTCATTTCCAACTTTGACCTCCCTCTCTGGCGGTTAGGAAAAATCACAGCTTCTTATCAGCCACATGGTTCAAAGCGTGAGAAAAGAAATTTGCAGCTTAAATACGGTAGTTCTAATTTTAACTCATCTTATACTTACAATTAGTTTGAATAAAATCTTTTTTTTCTATTCTTGCTTTCTCAGAACTTACATGATAAAGGCCAGGACTCCAATAGCCCAGATGTCAGTCTCTGGCCCCACACCCTGACCCTCCAGGATTTCTGGAGCTTTAGGAAGGACAATATAGACTGAAGATGACAGAGAGACGTATTTTCCATTATATCCTAACTGATAATGTTCAGATTGTATTATATGGAAAATGGTTAAAATTGTGAACACACGATTTCTTTGTGATACTGCGAAAATAAACATATTGCTAATACCTTTGCTTTCAGCGAAGCCGTGAATGTGCTCAATGCTTAAAGGCTGTCCAGGTATGAAGGACTGGGCTGAGCCAAAGTCAATGATCTTCAGGTGGTTGCCATCATCTACCAGCATGTTGTCAGACTTTAGGTCCAGGTGGATGACTCGACGACTGTGGAGGTAGTCCACTGCGCTCACAACCTGATGCAAAAGCTCTGCAACGTTGTTCTCTGCATAAAGGTCTCTAGGGCATGAAATATGTCTCCATTTAACCTCAGAGAATTTCTTTATTTAAGCTCTTTCTAATCAGAACAGGAGATAAACTTCTGGAAATAGATTTTTTTTTCTTATTCATTTATTTTGTTACTATGATCATTTTTAAACTCTAAATGAAATTATAATAAATTATTTAAACTACAATTTGAAAAGAAGCAGAGGAGTCTCTTATCAATGTATGTATCTAAATGAAATGCAAAATCAACATTGTCATTTACCTTGCAGCCAGACTGTACAGTAGCTCTTTGCCAGGGCACAACTCCTCCACTAACAACATATAGCATGGGGTGATGAAAGCAGCATGCAGCTGAACCAGGTGAGGGTGGTGAAGCCTCCTTAGCAGCTGGTACTCCCGCAGGACCAGTTGTCTCTGCTCGGCACGGTATGGAGTGATCTTAGCAGCAAACACCTGAGTTGTCACCACATCCCTGCACAAAGTTACTACACTAAAACGACCCCTGAGAGATGGGAAAACAGGATTAGAAAAAGCGATACTTTAATTGAACCTGCCTAGGGGGAAGAACAAAAAAATGATTGTATAATTTTCGCTAATGAGTTTGGAATAAATAAAAATTCTAGCTTTCCATCCTTCTCTTAATATTCCACTTTGGACCTCACCAATTTTTCCAACAAGGATCATCGTTAGGCATTTAACTACTGAGCCGCGTTAAAAATCTAAACAGAAACAGTCGTTTTGTTGCTAAATGTAACAGAAACCACTTTTATTTTCCATCAGTGACATCTACCTGTTAATCTCAGAGAGGAAGCTATAATTCCTGTTTACACTTTGAGGTTGTGATCCATCGGCCTTTAGTCCAAGTGACTGAGTCTGAACGAGAGGAATCCGTATATCTGCAAAATAATAATACAATAAAAACACGCAGAGTGTCTGTTACCCTCCAAACAGCAGGCCCTGGATGTGTATGTGCAGGCAAAGACAATAATTAAAATAGTGTGCAACAGCTATAACACACGGTGTGGTTTTCATGCCTTCAGGATAAGTGGGTATGACGGTGGGAGCTGAAGCTTCGCTGAAAGGTCCTGCTCCTGTTCTGGTGATACAGCCCACTCTGAACACATATGATGCTCCTTTTGGTAAGTCCTTTACCACATAGCAGCTCTCTGCAACCTCATCTGACAGGACTCTCCATTCTCCACCTGCAAAAATGCACAGAAGAGATGCTATCATTAAGTTCTATTACGGCCATTAAAACAGCTTTTCAAAGTTTCAAAGAAGGCTCTAGTGATGTAATAATGAAAACAAATTGAACTGATTGTACCACTGTGTACCACACCAACCCAAAGCTCATGATCATAGATGAGGGTAAGAACGTAGATCGAACAGTAAATCCAGAGCTTTGCCTTTTGGCTCAGCTCTCTCTTAACCACAACGGACCGGTACAGCGCCCGCTTCACAACAGCCACCTTACCAATCTGCCAGTTGATCTCCCGCTTCATCTCCCTCTCATCCCTGAACAAGACCGTATGATCATCACTGCTGAAACTCACCAGCTGTACAGTACTGCACACAGTAAGTGACAGGGTCAGCAGACTGGACAGGCTTCCACACCAGTAGTACGCCACCCCCGGCTAACTGCAGCACCTCGGCTTTGCTGGGACAAACTAACATGAGGGTAATGGAGAAAAATAAAACAGGTAAAGAAAAATAATCTCCTTTTCCCTAATATATATATGTTTTTAAATGTTCAAAATGTTGAAATCTAGAGTGTGTTCTTGTAACCTTTGGTCTTTCTGAACGGCGGTATTTTAAAAGATGACAAGAGCTTTGAGCTTCTCTTTTTGGGGCTTTCAAGAGCACTACTCTGAGGAATGGCAGCAGATCCTTTTACAATCGGTCCTTAAAAAAGAAAAAACAAAATAATTGACCTGGTATAACAAACAGGCAATATCTCCAACTTGGGATTATATATAAATTTATAATTGGAGTTTACCTCCTTTACTAACATCCTCCTTACTAGAGGACCTGGAAAAGAGCTTGGTCAGACTGGAGGCGGAAGCCCTCATCTTTTTTCTCAGAGACATAGTAGGTGTATTGGGCTTCATGATCTCTCCCAGTGTTGGTCCCAGCTCCGTATTCTCCAATTGGGTGTATGAGTGGCCGGTCCAGGACTGCCTACGGAAGATATTCAAAAGACCCAATTTTGGGGACTTTCCAGTTTGTGGTTGTGCTTCCAGAGCTGGAGCAGATGCATGTCTTTGAAGTGCAGAGCTTTCTCTCTTATCCCGGGCCCTGGGAGGCCTCTGCGGAGCCTCTAGAGAGCAGAGGCTTGGACTCGGACTTGGCATTAAGGGTTTCTCTGGCTGGCTTCTGAAGGTTGTGGATAAGTTGGGATTGGACCGGGTACGATTACGTGGTGGTGCTTGAGGAAAAGAGCTTCTGTGTTTTATTTCCTGAAATAAGGTAGGGGATGGTGTTATCAGTGGCTCACTCTGTTCATCTTGTTCGTCACTCTCCCCTGATTGGTATGTTCTTCTCACCCTACCATGACTTAATTCATCAAAGGAGCCAATTCTACTTGAGGTCTCGGATCCACCATGCTCCAAAATAAAAGAATCAGCCAGAGACCCTTGGGAGCTGGTTAAAGTATCACCCTCTGTATGGTCCTGACCCAGTCTAGAACTCTTTCTGCCTCCAGCATGGTACTCTGAGGGAACAGACACTCCACTCAATGGTCTCTGCATCACAACAACTGAACCTCTCCGTCCTAAGACTTGATGATCTTTCTGCATACTTTGCAAGTTTCTACAAGTTGCTTCATCATCTGTGAATCCTTCCCTCTTAGTCTGAAAGGCCTCTTCTTCATGAGCCCTTTCAAGGCTGGATGAGCTGGGAGATCGACGGGAATACTCATCCAGGGACCTGCTCCGTCTGTGTGGGGGTAGACTGCTGTGGACAAAGCCCATTCCATTGTCAAATGAAGAGGATTTCTGAATGGTAGGCTGGATGGTTCCTTGTCTCTGCCCACGGGTGCTCTCTGGTTCATCCTCTACGTATTCAATCAGAGGCTCATTGAGACGTCCCGAGAAGCTTCTCCTAAGAGGTTTACGGCCCCTTTCCTGTTTCCTCGCTTGGAATTTGTCCCTTAAAGTCATGTGTCTGGCAGACAGAGGGGAAAGCTGTTGAGAGGTGTTGTAGAAAGTGCTTCGGATGACACTTCCTCTGGGAATGCGCCCACCATCACTCCCTGAACCCTCTTCCCCATCAGAGAGATACAAAGATCGGTTACTATCCTTGCTGAAACGTCGTTCCCTGTGAGGAGTCTGTTGGTCTGTTGTTGTTGAGGATGCTGTTGATGCCCTGCTCATGTTGCGCTCTATAACACTCCTCCTTTCTCCCATCTCTCCCTCTTCATCCTCCCCTAAAGTCCCTTCCTCATCCTCCTCTGAA
>JAGKQL010000018.1:28685830-28718848 GCA_018398635.1 Cyprinodon brontotheroides
TTCAGAGGAGGATGAGGAAGGGACTTTAGGGGAGGATGAAGAGGGAGAGATGGGAGAAAGGAGGAGTGTTATAGAGCGCAACATGAGCAGGGCATCAACAGCATCCTCAACAACAACAGACCAACAGACTCCTCACAGGGAACGACGTTTCAGCAAGGATAGTAACCGATCTTTGTATCTCTCTGATGGGGAAGAGGGTTCAGGGAGTGATGGTGGGCGCATTCCCAGAGGAAGTGTCATCCGAAGCACTTTCTACAACACCTCTCAACAGCTTTCCCCTCTGTCTGCCAGACACATGACTTTAAGGGACAAATTCCAAGCGAGGAAACAGGAAAGGGGCCGTAAACCTCTTAGGAGAAGCTTCTCGGGACGTCTCAATGAGCCTCTGATTGAATACGTAGAGGATGAACCAGAGAGCACCCGTGGGCAGAGACAAGGAACCATCCAGCCTACCATTCAGAAATCCTCTTCATTTGACAATGGAATGGGCTTTGTCCACAGCAGTCTACCCCCACACAGACGGAGCAGGTCCCTGGATGAGTATTCCCGTCGATCTCCCAGCTCATCCAGCCTTGAAAGGGCTCATGAAGAAGAGGCCTTTCAGACTAAGAGGGAAGGATTCACAGATGATGAAGCAACTTGTAGAAACTTGCAAAGTATGCAGAAAGATCATCAAGTCTTAGGACGGAGAGGTTCAGTTGTTGTGATGCAGAGACCATTGAGTGGAGTGTCTGTTCCCTCAGAGTACCATGCTGGAGGCAGAAAGAGTTCTAGACTGGGTCAGGACCATACAGAGGGTGATACTTTAACCAGCTCCCAAGGGTCTCTGGCTGATTCTTTTATTTTGGAGCATGGTGGATCCGAGACCTCAAGTAGAATTGGCTCCTTTGATGAATTAAGTCATGGTAGGGTGAGAAGAACATACCAATCAGGGGAGAGTGACGAACAAGATGAACAGAGTGAGCCACTGATAACACCATCCCCTACCTTATTTCAGGAAATAAAACACAGAAGCTCTTTTCCTCAAGCACCACCACGTAATCGTACCCGGTCCAATCCCAACTTATCCACAACCTTCAGAAGCCAGCCAGAGAAACCCTTAATGCCAAGTCCGAGTCCAAGCCTCTGCTCTCTAGAGGCTCCGCAGAGGCCTCCCAGGGCCCGGGATAAGAGAGAAAGCTCTGCACTTCAAAGACATGCATCTGCTCCAGCTCTGGAAGCACAACCACAAACTGGAAAGTCCCCAAAATTGGGTCTTTTGAATATCTTCCGTAGGCAGTCCTGGACCGGCCACTCATACACCCAATTGGAGAATACGGAGCTGGGACCAACACTGGGAGAGATCATGAAGCCCAATACACCTACTATGTCTCTGAGAAAAAAGATGAGGGCTTCCGCCTCCAGTCTGACCAAGCTCTTTTCCAGGTCCTCTAGTAAGGAGGATGTTAGTAAAGGAGGTAAACTCCAATTATAAATTTATATATAATCCCAAGTTGGAGATATTGTGCCTGTTTGTTATACCAGGTCAATTATTTTGTTTTTCTTTTTTTTGGGAGACCGATTGTAAGAGATCTCTTACCATTCCTCAAGTAGTGCTCTTGAAAGCCCCCAAAAAGAAGCTCAAAGCTCTTGTCATCTTTTTAAAAATACACGCCGTTCAGAAAAGGACCAAAGGTTACAAAGAACACACTCTAGATTTCAACATTTTTTGAACATTTAAAAACATATATATATTAGGGAAAAGGATTATTTTCTTTACCTGTTTATTTTTCTCCATTACCCCATGTTAGTTTGTCCCAGCAAAGCGAGGGTGCTGCAGTTAGCGGGGAATTGGCGTACTACTGGTGTGGAAGCCTGTCAGTCTGCTGACCCTGTCACTTACTGTGTGCAGTACTGCACAGCTGGTGAGTTTCAGCAGTGATGATCATACCCGGTCTTGTTCAGGGATGAGGGGAGGGTAGGCGGAGATCAGCTGTAGCAGGTGGTAGGTGGCTGTTGTGGCGATTTCATGTAGGGTCCGTTGTGGTTAAGAAACTGAGCCAAAAGGCAAAGCTCTGGTTTTACTGTTAGATCCTACGTTCTTACCCTCATCTATGATCATGAGCTTTTGGGTTGGTGTGGTACACAGTGTTACAATCAGTTCAATTTGTTTTTCATTATTACATCACTAGAGCCTTCTTTGAAACTTTGAAAAGCTGTTTTAATGGCGTAATAGAACTTAATGATAGCATCTCTTCTGTGCATTTTGCAGGTGGAGAATGGAGAGTCCTGTCAGATGAGGTTGCAGAGAGCTTTGCTATGTGGTAAGGACTTACCAAAAGAGGCATCATATGTGTGTTCAGAGTGGGCTGTATCACCAGAACAGGAGCAGGACCTTTCAGCGAAGCTTCAGCTCCCACCGTCATACCCACTTATCCTGAAGGCATGAAAACCACACCGTGTGTTATAGCTGTTGCACACTATTTTAATTATTGTCTTTGCCTGCACATACACATCAGGGCCTGCTGTTTGGAGGGGTAACAGACACTCTGCGTGTTTTTATTGTATTATTATTTTTGCAGATATACAGATTCCTCGTTCAGACTCAGTCACTTGGACTAAAGGCGATGGATCACAACCTCAAAGTGTAAACGGAATTATAGCTTCCTCTCTGAGATTAACAGGTAGATGTCACTGATGAAAATAAAAAGTGGTTTCTGTTACATTTAGCAACAAAGCGCTGTTTCTGTTTAGATTTTACTTGCGGCTCAGTAGTTAAATGCCTAACGATGATCCTTGTTGGAAAAATTGGTGAGGTCAAGTGGAATATTAAGAAAGAAAAGGATGGAAAGCTAGAATTTTTATTTATTCAAACTCATTGGCAAGAAAATTATACAATCATTTTTTTGTTCTTCCCTAGGCAGGTTCAATTAAAAGTATAAAGCTTTTCTAATCTGTTTTCCCATCTCTCGGTCGTTTTAGTGTAGTAACTTTGTGCAGGGATGTGGTGACAACTCAGGTGTTTGCTGCTAAGATCACTCCATACCGTGCCGAGCAGAGACAACTGGTCCTGCGGGAGTACCAGCTGCTAAGGAGGCTTCACCACCCTCACCTGGTTCAGCTGCATGCTGCTTTCATCACCCCATGCTATATGTTGTTAGTGGAGGAGTTGTGCCCTGGCAAAGAGCTACTGTACAGTCTGGCTGCAAGGTAAATGACAATGTTGATTTTGCATTTCATTTAGATACATACATTGATAAGAGACTCCTCTGCTTCTTTTCAAATTGTAGTTTAAATAATTTATTATAATTTCATTTAGAGTTTAAAAATGATCATAGTAACAAAATAAATGAATAAGAAAAAAAAATCTATTTCCAGAAGTTTATCTCCTGTTCTGATTAGAAAGAGCTTAAATAAAGAAATTCTCTGAGGTTAAATGGAGACATATTTCATGCCCTAGAGACCTTTATGCAGAGAACAACGTTGCAGAGCTTTTGCATCAGGTTGTGAGCGCAGTGGACTACCTCCACAGTCGTCGAGTCATCCACCTGGACCTAAAGTCTGACAACATGCTGGTAGATGATGGCAACCACCTGAAGATCATTGACTTTGGCTCAGCCCAGTCCTTCATACCTGGACAGCCTTTAAGCATTGAGCACATTCACGGCTTCGCTGAAAGCAAAGGTATTAGCAATATGTTTATTTTCGCAGTATCACAAAGAAATCGTGTGTTCACAATTTTAACCATTTTCCATATAATACAATCTGAACATTATCAGTTAGGATATAATGGAAAATACGTCTCTCTGTCATCTTCAGTCTATATTGTCCTTCCTAAAGCTCCAGAAATCCTGGAGGGTCAGGGTGTGGGGCCAGAGACTGACATCTGGGCTATTGGAGTCCTGGCCTTTATCATGTAAGTTCTGAGAAAGCAAGAATAGAAAAAAAAGATTTTATTCAAACTAATTGTAAGTATAAGATGAGTTAAAATTAGAACTACCGTATTTAAGCTGCAAATTTCTTTTCTCACGCTTTGAACCATGTGGCTGATAAGAAGCTGTGATTTTTCCTAACCGCCAGAGAGGGAGGTCAAAGTTGGAAATGAAAGAATGAGGGGCTAATTTTCATTTAGCATAAGAACATGCTAGCAGCAGGAACGGCGGAGAACAAATGTCCCGAATTCACACATTTTGAAATGTATTTACTGCATTAAAGCTGCTGAACCAATGAATAGACTGAGCTAAGGCAAAGACAAAGCCATTCTTCTTCTTTGTTCCTTACTCCAGGGATGATATGTAAAGCTCCCCCTACAGGATTGGTGGGAGACAGTTCAGTAGATAACAGCAGCTTATAGCCCAGTGCGTCTTATACAAATATGTTTTCAGTTTTTTCAAAAAATTTAGTGGGTCCGGCTTATAGTAAGGTGTGTTCTATAGTCTGGAAAATACGGTACACAGATCCGATACCTGGAGACGATATCGTTCCTGATTTTGAGCAGATATTGGGGATATGATATCGGAGATCCAATCCGGTGCAATTCACATGAAAGAATTATGTCTTTCTTTTTGCTGCTTTTTTTTTCATAAATATAAAGTGCATTTACATCTGTGTTAATGTGTTATCGTTTTCCAACATTGTTTATGCCATAGCTAAAAACTTTACTCACATAATAAGATGTATGATTCATTCACTCAACAGTTGAATCGAATCGGTATCAGATATCAGCCAATACTCTAAGCCCAGGTATCGGTGTCGGATTGGATCAGGAAAATAATGGATAAATGTATCCCTAGTTAAATTTACATAACTACATAAGAATTAAAAATGAAAAATAATAACTGCAGTCTATAGATGGATAGATCCATGTGTAGACTCCATTGTTTAATGCCCCACAATATTTTTCCTTTTTTTCAATCTTTGTGCATTTTGAACCACAAGGCTCAGCGCTGACAGTCCCTTTCATGCCGAGCTCAGCTGGGAGCAAGACAAAAACATAAAGAAAGGAAAGATCCAGTTTGGCCGCTGCTACCCTGGTCTGTCAGAAGGAGCTTTAAACTTCATGAAGAGCAGCCTTAATAACAAATCCTGGTGAGTGAGTTAGTTGGTTAGTTAATTCTACTTTATAATAGATTTTTATTTATGTTAGATGAGTGATAAGAGGACAGATTAATGTGCTAAATATCTTTGTAGGGGGAGACCCACAGCAGCCGAGTGTCTCCAGCACCCGTGGCTTCGTGCCCATCGCACTCCACACAAAGTCCGCCCATCCAAAGTGTGCTTCTCCACTGACAAGCTCAGAGCTTACCTCAAGCAGAAAGAGGAGAAACGAGACCAAGTGTGCACAAAGCATCAGGGTCCGTTCTTCTAGTGTGGTTAAAAAATCCACAAAACCCCGATCAGTGTTTTGAACAAAAATTATGGCTAAAAGTTTTTCAAGTTTGCCTTTTTTTTCCTGCTAAATCAAGTCTAACTTAGCATCATAAAATGATATACCCTGACTTTAAATATGTCTTAACGAGTCTGTTTGGAAAAATCAATTTTGAGGAATATTTATCAGAGATTATTATCGATGCACGAGTTATACGGTTTCGGTTTTGCTGTAAAGTGATTCGCTGTGATCCTCGTCTAAAGTGTCAAATGGATCCACATGCTTGGTCTTACATTTGAAACCTTTTTTGCATGTTTTAGTGAACAGTAATATTTCAGAAGTATGTTCCATAACTCAAAGTTTGCAATGAGGAAATAGTTGATAGATAAACTATGTTATATGGATGACCTCCTATTTTGAAGTGAATGGAAAAAAATAAAAAAACAAAATGACACCAAAAGAACTCTGTTGATGTCATCAACTTTCTCATCTTTTTATTTATCCATGTTTCTATACAGACATATAATATTAAACATAATTGGGAATCTACGAGATACTTTGTTTATTTGACAGATAGTTTTATTCTTCTAATATTTGTGCCAAAATAAAATGTGGGTGAAATCTGTTTTCAAAGGGTTCCTATGCAGTTTTTGAGTTTCTCATCCATCAATCCTGCCATCCATCCATCCATCCATCCATCCATCCATCCATCCATCCATCCATCCATCCATCCATCCATCCATCCATCCATCCATCCATCCATCCATCCATCCATCCATCCTTTCTTACTTGCTGTGTTTCTGTGGGTCAGATAATTCCAAGCCTAACAATATTACAAAAATCTCCTATAAATAATTTTGAGGATTTCTACTTATGCTTCAGAACTTCTCAGGAAGCAAAAAGAACCCATAACTTCTAATTTATGGAAAACTATTTGCAAACCCTGTGTTTGCTAAAGGAAATAAGTGCCAAAGGTGTTTAATAGAGGCCAGAAGAAAAGTGTCACATTTAATAGATTTCAAATATTAAAACATATAGATCACATATTTGTTTTCTCTAACTACAACACAAAGTCTCATTTAGAAATAAAAACTTTTCACTCAAGACACCAGCATTTCATGGCCTGTATGGAAAATGCAAAGGTGCAAGAGACATAAATAGAAAGAAGAAGCTTTTTTTCTCTGATCTCTTGAACTGTGTTCAATCTCTGGTTGAGTTACTCTGATCAGAGTCACAAGTAACAAAACAACTGGGTGATTGGTTTTGGTTCATTTGGTCTCCTAGACCTTGTTGATTTCCTGTTGAGAGAAATATTTTGATATTTAAAGTTAATTTAACGAAACAGATCAAATTATTGTTTAAGGGCTTACATACCTCTTTAAGGATTTCTTTCAGCTCCTCGTAGGCCTTCTCTAGGTCATCGTGATGATAACAATGTCAAACACACCAACTTCCTTACCTAGAAGTTATTGATAAATCTTAAGTATTTTATTTTTACTTTAGGGGCTTTTTATCCAGAATTGTGGGGAAACTCATATCCATATCAATTCGTGCAGCCTCAAGACGTTTCTGTAAACTCTCCTCTGTCTCCGTATGCCTATCTCTCCAGGCGTTTTCCTGAAATAACACATAATTACATCATCTTCATCATAAAAACTGTTCATGAACCATTTAAAACCCTATTACTACGAATTAAGCTTTTCACAAGTGAAGTTTGACAGAATAACATATGAAATGATTAACCAGGATTTCCCATGGATGGAGGCTGGATGGAGATGTAGATGGGGTTCAGGTCAGTTTCTTTGATCAGCAAAAGCCCTGGATATCCACATCAAGGATGCCAGATCAGGTTCTTAGCTATTACATCTTCCACGGCAGCCTTACACAAGAAAACAAGAAATCCCAACAGGGACGAAGTAGATCAAAGTGAGTACAAACAGAGGTTTTATTGTTTGTTTTTTAAAAATGGGTTTTGAACATGTATTCATGCTTTTGCCGTTTGCAAGCATAAAGGAAAGAGGTAAGAGGATCTTTGCATTGATCTAAACTTGATGACAGAATGTTATCTTCAGAATAAGAGGGAGATTAAATGTGACTCATAAGATGCTAAGCGGGCTCTTTTGAGATTACAGGTTAAACACCATCTGTCACCAAGTCAATAAATAACCGTGCTGAAAAAGTCCAGGGACCTTTTCTGCAAGGTGACTGTCATATGTCCAACTTTGTTTTGTTGTTGTTATTTTATCTTATAAAAAAATAAAATAAATCAGGAAAAAGACGAAAAAAAAAAAAAAAACATTAAGGATTATGAACATATTTTTGAAAAGTTCTTGAAATACATCTTTTTTTTTTTTAACACTTTGGTAGTTTTCAGCCTGAATGGGTCTGAATTTAGCTCACTAGTCTTTCCTGGTCTTGGTGAAAGTGGTGATTGCCTCTGTAGTCCCATTATGACCAACAACATCAGGCACGTGTTGCCACCCCTTATGACATCTAAACATACCCAGTGCCTGATCTGTCAGTTTGGATAGATGATGGTAGCTTTACAGTTGTCACAATTTTTATTTTAATAATTCTTGATTGAACACTGCACTGTCAAATTTAAGATCCCGAGATATTGTGTTATATGCTAACTGCTTTAAACTTGTTCCACTTTATTCTAACCTGTCTGTGTTATTTTTTGGTATTCATGACAATGTGTTATCTCTAACACTCTCTAAATAAATGTTTTGGACCACTGCTAAAAAAAAAAACCAACCCTATAATTTTAGTGTAACACTGTTCTTACTAGTCAATACCATTCAATGAAATGACAGAGAAAGAACTATTCCTTGCGGGACATAAAATTATGGAGAGCTTTACCTCCACCACTTACTGCCGTACACATTCAATCAGTTGGCTGAAGGAAGGCTCTTTCGTTTTCCCCTCACTTACAAAATAATATATACAGAGCTGGGGTTGACTTTATATTTTTTTATGCTTATAACTAGCTTGTTATGTTTGCATCATAGGGGTGTCGGGGGTGGGGCGTGTCAATCTGGATAAATAGTAAAGGTTTTCAAAGCTAAGTAAATATATGCTTAATTAAATATATTACCTTGTCCCATACATGTTGCCAGAAAACTCTGCATTCTCAATGAACTCTCCATTGTCGATACCCTCCTGCATGGCCTCTCTTGTCGTGAAGTGATAGTCTGAAAGATGCATCATTCGATTTGATTCTAGAAAACTGTAATAATAATCAGACTATAGATGAAGACATAACAAAATATGAACCAAAGCAAACCCCTTTGTCTCTTCTCTGCACAAAGCATCAAAATATGAACTAAAATGGCTATGATGGAATACCATCCAAGGACAGCAACAAGCAAGCTGGAAACAATGAGAATAGTTTAGATTTGGGCCAGATATAAATGCATAAAATATTTTGTCCCAAAGTCAACCTTTTTCCGATCTTACTCAAACGGCTGAATTTGGTATTAGTTAAACCCTTTTTATTATGACACAGAACAACAGAGGTAATGCAACACAATGAATAAAAGACTTTAAGGAGTTGAAATAAACATGTTTTAGGGATGCTAAAAGGATTATGAATTTCTCAGCTACAGTGGAGGATGGTACCATTTTATGGGAGATTGGAAATGGAAATCACTACAGAGGCATCACAGGGGGCTATTTTCAAAAGCTTTTTACTCCAAAGTGCAAACTGGCTCATATTGATACCCGTGCATATTGGTTTAGTTTATTTAGCTCATAACTGATATGAACCCTAATAGACCAAATGATGGCATGCCAGGGTGATGAAAGTAACCCCCGTTCATCTGCCTTAACAAGCTGTGATAAGAAATCACAGTGATAAAGATCACCTTTATCTGGTGGTTCTGATTCATTTGGACACGAAAATGAGGTTTCAGAGGAAAAGATGGCTGCTACAGGAAGTAATGTAGCCCCCAGAAGCATAGGGAGTTTGTTCAGCCCTATGGAGAGAGCAAAAAAAAGGTACAGAAAAAGTTTATCCCTATATATGAAGGGGATTATACAAGATAACAAAAACCAATGTGCAGTTCACTTGGGAGTAAGAAGTGTTGCAGTGCTGTTGAGAAAGGGCGGGAAATAAAAGGGAAATCCACTCGTGTTACAATTGCAGGGGTTCAAATTCAAGTTAATATCAACTGCAGAATTTTCACATAGCAAAGTGATTCTAAAATGTTAAAGGGCTGAAAAACCAGACTCAATCAAGCTCTTTCTGCAGTTAGAAGTCTATGTAATTAGAAAGTGGAAAAGCAAAGCAACCAATAAAGTTTACTGTTGCTTCATTAAGCACAGAGTACCAGATCATCCTTCCGTCATGTACTATCGGTCAGCTGGCTGAAAAATCTACACCTATCCAATTCTGATGAGATCAATTTTATTATTTTATCACTTTCTACTAAATCTAAAGGTTTAAAAAAACAAAGATGTCAATGTCTTTGAAACAGCTTGGGGAAGCCCTGGGTAATGGTGCTATGACTCTGGAAGCTTCTCATCTGGATTAACTGAGGTATACCTGTTAATGTATAATAAACAAATCTAATTTGGTTCAACCAATTCTGTCTGGAGGAATCAGCTATAATTCCTGCCAACTACTTTGAAGCCAGCAGAAAGACGACCAAAATATTTGCATTGAATCAAGTTAATTCTACCAAATAACATGTAAATGTATGCAAACTTCTGAACATGAAGAAAACTAAGCAAAACTATTGAAAATATTTATCTCTCTGTAGATATATTTTATAAAGAGAAATTATCTTAATCATAATGGACATAAAACCCACAGTCTGTAGACAGTGGTGAAATTTTTTTATGTGCCACTGTTTGCATATATCTGTTTCCTGTAATTGATCAAATCAATATGTTTTATGATTTTGATATGAGAGGAATATAATTAACTCTTTTTGCTTTTAATCAAATCACTTTTATCATGTAGAACATGTATGTTTGCACATGTTTATTTCGCCAGTTCTGTGATACTGTGATACTTCTTTAGCTAATGATAATGAGAATCTAACACCAGCCCATGTCTAATGCAGTCCTTACAAAGAATTTCACCTAAAAAAGCCATCATGCAGCCAGCTCTGTACCTTTGCCATCTTCCTCCCCTGGTCGAGGGTTTCTTGTCGTGTCTGAGAAAAGGAGGCCACCGTTAAACACACTTACAGGTCATCAACCCGATGCTGCATAATCATCAGTCTAATAACAGAATCAGGGGAACTAGACTGTCTGTACCATTTCCTCCTTTTAGATCATGCTTTGGAAGCTAATCACTAGTTGGCAAGCATACATACGTGACACGCTGAATCCAAACACCCCCTCATGATCCTTCATCAGCTTCTTCAGCAGAGTGCTCTTCCCTGCTCCGGAGGGGCCGCTCAACACCACGGGTCTTGGTCCCGACATTGTTCCTAAGACACACACAGAGTTCAGGACCAGAAAACAGCGTCTGTGGGAATTGTTATACCTATCTCTGGTGAAAAATATAAATAGAAAGCCATGCTTTGGGGTTGTATAAGCTATTTCTCCTCAGCACTGAAGCTCAGCAGCTATCCTGTTAGCTGTCCTGAAGTGCACTGAGGTTAATCCTATGATCCACTGCACTGTCAGGTGGAGCATTTCGCACAGAAGGTTAAAACATGTTGCTGCTCTGATAATGTGCTGCTTTTGATCCCTAATGACAATTACTAGGCAAGAAGAAATGCTTCTTTGTCAAGCAATTACTCTATGTCCTAACATGTGGCCTGTAAGGCGGCAAGAAGCTCAGGGGGTAAATCAGCAGTGGCTGTTAACGAAGTCATGATGGGTCAGTCAGCGGGATTAATTAGATCTGGGACAGGTGGCCTATTTACCTGCTGCCACAAAGACAGGACACTGTTTCAGGCACAACAAATCAATTAATGCCCAAATTAATTGACACAGGAGACTGTTCCTTTGAAATGATATTTTTATCCAGAAATACCTCCATAACTTTTATTAGTTATTATTGTTGGAGTATTTTTTTAACATTTGCTGCTTACATGCACATTTTGATCACTTTCAAACCATTATGATAATTGTGCAGTAATGGTTCTAATGTTCAAAACTTTTTTTCCCTTACTTGCTATAAATCTACATGTAAATTTCTCCACTATGAGACAATATAGTTTATTCTAATCTATTAATGTTTTTTTCTGATGAGATTATTGTGATACCTATTGCTGTGTGATACCTAATCAGTAGATTAATACTTTTCTTTACAGAATAATAAAATATTATCTATCTGGTGAACAGCTTAAACAGTAAAATGTTCCTTTTAACCAATTCTAAAAATGTTCATGCTGTGTACAGTAAATCACAGAAAAATCTTAGTTTTATTGGGCTTATCCTGAAAACTCTTGAACTTTAATCATTTCATCAGCCAGCAAAGACTAAATATCAAGTAGCAGCCATGATTTTGTATCTGTATAAAGCAGCATTTCTACATATTATTATGTGCATTAGACTACCATTGTTACAATTTACTTTTTATTTTTCAATTTCCTGTTGAGAGAGATCTGTCTTACCTTTTCTGTCTTTGCAGGAAACGTGAGGTATCCAGAGACGTTTAGAAATAAGCAATTCTTAAGCCTGCCGTCTTAATGGACTGTGTGCAATCTCAGTGCCTGTGTGTGTGACACACTGAAGCAGCTGTCAGTCTGAATTACCACCACCTCCATTTAGCTCAGTGACCAATCACATGTAAGCTCTCTGGATTGGTCTTTTTGAATAAGATAGGCTAATCTTTATATTTTTTCTGCACTGTGGTGATGAAGGCCTATTGATTTGACTAATGCAGAGCACGCTTTTGGTAAAGTTAAACAGCACAGAGAAAGCAGGAACCCTGGTGAAGTTTGACTTGATTCAGTGCACTGGGCAAACCTCGCCCCGCATCACTCCAATTCTACTGTAAGACAGACTGATGGAGGAGAAATGAGAAGAGTAGTGGGTAAGAATTTAACTATAGCAGCAGGTATGCAATGTGACATGAAGTATACTGGGTGGGGTTTGAGTGTGTTTTTAACAAAATATGCAGTGCCTTGTAAAATATTAATACCTGCTGAAGTTTTTACATGTAGTCTCCTCATAAGCAAATTTTGTCATGATCTGGGCACTAATGACTGGCTTAATTACTAACTCCATTCACCTGTCTAACTCTGCCCATTTTCTCATTATTACCTCTCATCCAATCCACCTGCTCCAACTTCTATTTAAAGTACTTGCATCTAGTCATCAACTCCAGATTATTCTTGTTCTCTCTAGCCATTGGTAAGAGTGTTTTTAGAGTTCCTTGGTGTTTCTGATTTCCTGATCCTGATGTGTTCTGCCTCTCAACCACTGAGCCAGGGGGGGATTTACCACTAGGCAATACTAGGCAGTTGCCTAGGGCCCCAAGTTCCTGGGGGCCCCATCAAATTCGGTTTACATGTATGGTTAATACAACTTTTGCTTATTTGTGCACAATATTTATGTTTTTGATAAAAATGCTTCAGCTAAAATGCCAACAGAACGCTGATAATATTAAGTGTGTCTCAGCCCCCCCTTCAGTGTCCACCATATTGGATCAGTCCATTTGCTGCACATGTTCAGAAAGGTCCAAACAGACAGCAGCAAACCATTTGAAAACAAACCATGCAAAGAGCACAGTGTTGCCAACTTAAGCGCTTTGAGTTAAGCTATGTTATACACTTTTCAGACCCTCTAGCACTTTGATTTCTAAAAGCTCCTAGCGCCAAATCTAGAGACTTTTTCTGCTACGGAGACTTTGGAGACAACATCTAAAGAGCAGCGAACTCTGCTCTCCAGAGCAAGTAGATTGATAACCCCGCCTCCTGCTCTCCCTCTATCTTGTCTGCTGTCATGATTCATGCAGCTATTATTTCACATCAAATGAAAAATGGAGAACAGATAAGAAGATCATGGCTTGTCTACAGTGAAAAGAAGGACTGGGTTATTTACTTTTGGCCTTTTTGGAAACACAGGAAGGAGCAATCCAGCTAAGTGAGCAGTGCTTGGAAAAAATCTTTCATTCCTTTAGAGACAGCATGAAAAGTCAGCTGAGTACAAAACATAGAGAGGAAAACAAAGAAGAAAGAGGACAAGAAGAGAGGGACACAACCTAGAACAGATAATTTATGTCTATTCTATTAAAATTGCTGTATCTATATAATGTTTTTTTTTTATGTGTTGTCTTCTCAATTTAGAGGGCCCCCTGCCTTTCTTTGCCTAGGGCCCCAAATTCCCTAAATCCGCCCCTGCACTGAGCCTGCCTGTTCCTGTCTGAACAGTTTGCCTAAACTGTCTTTGGACTTCTGGATCTCTGAGCCCGTCTGTTTCTGTTCTGATCTGTTGCCTGACCTGGTTTCGGGACACCTGGACCTCTGACCTTGCCTGTTCCTGTTCTGTTTGTTCTGTTCTGACCTGTCTTCAGACTCCTGCATGTACTCTGACGCTGCATCATCTGTGACACTCTGGGCAGCCTACGCCTTATGTTGTTGTCAGCCCATCAGCTGGATCCTGCCTCGTTCTCTGGCTATGACTGAACTTCTGCAGATCTGCAGTCTTTGTCTTAACTAAATGCTTTTTGAGCAATGCCGCTGTCTGTCTGGCCTTGAATACTGGGTCCTTTGTTCTAAGTCTTGACACATAATTTGAATGTGTTTGGACTTTATGAGATAGACCAAACAACAAAGCGTCTCATGGTGAAGTGTAATGGTCTAGCAAAATTTTATCTTCCTTTATATTCAGACTGAGTCAAAGTTTGATAGTATCAACAGTTGCTGTAGTCTCTAACAGCTGTGCATCTGCTTTGAAGACAAAAATGTTTATTGTTTTTTCTTTGTAATATCTTTCTGATTTAGTCAGGCTAAGTGGAAGCAGTCTGTCAACAGCAAGCTTTTAAGTGTTGCCATAAATGTGGGTATTTTTTAATTAATAATTCATCTATAAAGCACAAAATCACACATTATGTTTTCAAAGTTGATTCCATCAAATCATAAACACAGATTTGTTACAAACGTTTCTGTTAAAGGCATATCAACATACTTACTGAGTCACTTAACAGGAGGAATCACTCCTCCTAAAGCCCGGTCAAACCTTGACGATTTAGACAGCATTTGCCTGACATAAGGAAAATCTGACAAAAATGCTGGCATACGTTGGATTAGTTATGGGTACGTTTTGTATAAGTTAAGAGCACACCGAAGCACACTGATACAAGCTGGCACACGTCCACATACAGAAAGTACATCGAGAAATTTTGAGCATGCTTACAGTATGAGCATATGCCAGCATATCTGATCATTGACATAAGTTAAGTTTAGGTTACTTATAAGTGGTGTGGTCTAGCTTATCCAAAACCTATGAGGAACTTGTGCATAACTTTTGCGTAACTTATCAAGAAAATATTTCCAACGTATATCAACGTATCTCACTTGTTCCAGATGACCGCTGAATGTGTTTCTAACACAACATCACGGTCATTGAGTTTACTCTCTCCATAAGGATCTTCTGAGCTGCTCTTCGTCTGACCCGTCACCTAGGACCGTTTTGCCATGGGAGACCCTACCAGGGGCATGATGTCCCCAGACAACATAGCTCCTAGGATCATTCAGGCCCTCAAACAACCCCACCATGTTTAGGTGACAGCTCGCAGGGTGACTTCTAGAACCTGTTGGTGTAATTAGATGACTTCTAGAGCCAGTTAAAGTGGGTTTAATTTTAAGATCGCAAAGTGAAAGGGGTAATAAGAGTTTTTCTTAAAAAAAGCTTACTTTTTTTTTTTTTCACAAGCAGCTCTCATGCTATATCTAAACACTTCCAAGGCAAAGTTGAAACAACCTATATATGAGTCCCAGTGAAAAAAAAAGATGCACTTGAAAACTTTTTTGAGGTTTAAGCAAAACAAGTCACGCTTGAAGCCATGAACTAACAATCTTGTCCTATCATTCCTATAAGGAATGATAGGACAAGATAGGACAGAGAAAATTTTGTTGAGAAAATCTTTTGGCGTTTACTCACCACTCGAAAGCTTAGGTGTTAAGCTACGATTGGTCTTTCACCACAAAGGCTCAAAATAGCAAAGGTTTAATGTTCCTCTCCTCCAGATGAGCTGCATTAGGCTCTGTCCAGCTAATCCTGAATGACCCACTTCTTAAAGGACAACCACACCCAATCCAGTCATCCTAACAAGAGGTTACTAACAAAGATTAGAAAACCTGCCTTCCTTCACATCCACTATCCATATGTTTACGAGACAAAATATGTTTTGAACCCAAAATAACTGTTAGACAATTTAATGTGATATTGTTGATTAAAAAAAGTACGTTTAATAAATTGGTAAAGAGAAAAGCAAAGATGAAAAAGACAAAATGTGACAGATCCTTATGAGATTACAGTGAATATTTAAAACCTAAAGTATCACAAATAAGAAAGGAACTAAGCAAAGACATTAGTCTGTACAGAAGATGCAACCTGCTGTTGTGCTAGTCAACATCATATACACATAGCACTTAATACATACCAACACAAAACTTTGTACATGTGCTTTCAGTTAAATTCATATTTTTTCCCCATAAAACAGACAAAAGATGGAAAAAAGAAAATAAAACGTATTTCCCAAAAGCATTTCCAGTGCTGGAGCTCTGAATCAGTGCAGCACAAAGGTCGACACTTGCCCAAGTTGGAGGAGGTTAGAGGATAAGAGTAGTTCATTTAAAAACAGCAGCCTGTGAAGATGAATGTTAGACGTACAGGACAGACCAGCTGTCCAACAGTGCCTTCTCTGATTGGCTGAAACTGAGACAGTTTCCTATGAGCTACAGATACACCCGCCTCAGGTCTCCAGGTGATGTTATGGTATTGCACTGAGGACACAACTTCTTTGCCCCCTGAAAACAGAAAGAAATCTTCAGTCCACATGTTCTTTTCTGTCAAAGTGAGCAGACATGAGTCAGAGGATTTTACCAACGTCGCAGCCCAGCACTCCTCACAGTGGACATGCCAGCGCACTGGATGGGTGAGCGGTGTTGTGTATGTGTCCTGTCAGAAACAGACAGAAACACACACACAGCTTTAATAGTTTGAAAAGTCACCACTAGATGTCCATGTGAATCCTCTATTTAACAGAGTTTTACTACATTAACCAGCAGAAAATTTAATATTTCTGCTTTTTAACTAAGAGAAAAAAAAAAATCTGACTCAAAAAAAAAAAAAAGCATAATTTCATTTTAAAACTGGTATTAAGGCTCAAAATTTCCGGTAGACTGAATATACTTTTTATTTTCTGTCTAAGGAAAAACAAGAATTATTAAACCAAATATTTTTTATATTAGTAGGTAAACCAATAATTAGGTGAAGAAGGTGGAGAAGTATTTAGGAACTATGAGCTTGGAAATTACCGAATAAACCCACGTAATTGTTTGCTGCTCTTTTTATATAACAGGAGGGGATCATTTTAAACAGTCTTATTGTGGTACAATTGTTTAGTGTATATGCTCGTAGGTTTTTCCTCCATGTGCACATTTGGGATCCCACATTTTTATACAGGTTTTTATATGTTGGCTCATTAATGACATGTCATATTTCATGACGTTTCATGACGTTTTCATTCATTATGCCAGTCGATGGTAAAAAAAAAACAAAAAACAAAAAAACGCTAAACAAACGGAAAAAAAGGTTTTCTACCAAGAAGTGATGTAAAATTTTAGAAAAACATGACAAAGAGATACTATTGTTGAAAACCGCCAGAGAATTACAATGAACCCACATTTTCTTTGTATTCTCTCTATTGAACTTAGCATCCTGATCCTAGCCACTTATTTTTTAAGTTTATGAGTTGTGGGCATTATGGACAATGAAGAACATTCTTGGTGGACAAATATAACAAAACAAAGTGGAGTTTCTATGCTTTAAATGTAAATCCCTCTATAGCCTTCCAGGTATTGCATCCAATCAGTTCTTTGCATCACAGTACTGCATACACTAATACTGTAATGATTATGATTGGATTATTTTATCTGCAAACAAACAGCACTAAATCTAATATAAATAAAAGAATGTGTGAGTCTAAGTTAGGTGCAACATTTTTAACCTGGTGAGAGTAAGAGCTTTGGTCTTTCAGTGCAAATGTTAGAAAACGATAAGGTCCAGGGCCTGTTTTAATGAAACACAAGAAAAAAACACTGCATTACTGAAATTTTGAAATTTAAGTTTATTATTGATTCATTGTCCCATCATAAATTTAGATTTATTGTTTTTCTCAAATAAATTCATCAGCTGCGAGAAAAACAAATGAAACAAGCAAAAAGCAAAAACAAATCATATAGAACATATCCTGAAAGCAGAAAAACATCAGATCAGATATTTGAAATATAAAAAGCCTAAAATCTACTGAGCCAAATCATAAAATCATGACGCTTTAGAAAAAGAAAAAAAGAATGAATTAAATATTAATTTTTCACAGTATTGTCTTAGTTTCACTATTTAACAGTTTATTTCATTCAAGAGTTATTGCCTAAATGCTATTTTAATCAAATGTGTTTCTGTTAATTAATACTAACACAAGAATGTTTATGTGTTTGACATATTGATATAAAATTCACAGGCAGACTTCAGATACAGATGTAAAAAGCAGCAGTTAAAAATATAGTTATAGTTAAAAATAAAACATTTAATAAAGTCACTATTCTTGGATCACATACTTTTTTATAATTTGGGGATTTGTAGAGTGTTTTTTATGAGGAGGCGTTTTTAGAATTTTCATATTATTTATTTTCTTTGTGTTAAACAAACAGGGAATGGAAATGAAAAAACTTCCCTATTAGGCTGCGGATAACAAAATATGCCATCGATAAACTCACAGATTTTATGAAAAGCAAAAATAAAAATCTACACCAGCAGATGAAAGTTGCATATATAATTGAATATAAAGTCATATTTATAGCCCAGTAACCAGTTCTGACTATTAATACAAATTTAGAGCCATAAACAGGGGTCCCTGCAGGGATACAGGGGGTTTGCATTGCTGCACTCCCTTCTCTCTGGGTCTCTGCTCTATTGGTTTAATTTGCCATCATACTCACCATGCAGATGAGGCATTTAAATCTGTCTCCTTTAGACAGCTGCTTCTCCAAATCCCGGATCCGTGCTTTAAGCGCTTCCAGCGTTGTCGGCGTGGAGTCCTCTGAAAGCCTGCTTGCACACACACATACACACGCAAAGCTGAGCGCTCGGTAACAGAGCGAAAGGTGCGTGAGTTACGCTGACACTGGAGAGTCATTTATAAAATTGAAGACAGATTAAATTATTCGCTGGCCAACATGGACACTGAGCATGAAATTTAGCGGCAATCACATTGCCAGCATTGGGTGTCTCATTTATCATAGGAAGGAGACAGGGGCTGTGGAGGGAGGGGGTTGTCCACACACAAACAGACACAATTACAGGATAGACTGTATGTGCAAACAGACTGTACAGACGGGACACAATGCATTAAGTGTGATGAAACATGTGTACATGCTTGCATGGCCTGGTAGGACCTTGATGGATGAGATCATCATATTGATACAGTGGTGTATATCATTCTGCTGGGAGCTGAGGGCAGGAAGGTAGTCTGATCTAATGGAGAGCCAAGATGTCAAAATACCGGCTATGGTTACAGCTGCTCCTCTCTGATTGGCTTCCTTACACCTAAAAATGTTTATCACTGTTCTTTCTCTCTGTGCATTCTGGGAAAAATGGCACCACCAGCATCAGCTCCCATGTGAACATAAAGCATCTGAGTCCTCTATGATGACATAAACCATTAAACCAAACAACCTTCTGGGTTCTACACGAGTAAAACTTAATATTTTGAGCTGTGTTGAAAAGCAGGATTATCTGACAGCAATTTCTATTAACAAAGTGACACTGAACTGTCCAACTTACGGCTCTATCTCTGTGTTTCTGCAGGTTCTGGGAAGACCGGCTATACTGGGGTCCTGCTTCTCCCCGCTACTTGTAGAAGGACTCCCTGAGTAAATAAAAAGTATGAAATATCAAGCACTTTGTTTAAACACAATTTTAAACTTGTTTGGAACTAAATAACGAATCTCCACTTAGGACAACTCACCATCATTTGACCATTTGGAAAAGTCGAGCTTCAGTCTGGAATCAGCCAACATGCTGCTGCTGAGACACAAGCAGTATTAGAAATATAATCACATTTCAGTTCAACAGTTCAAAGAGTAAAAGTAGTTATTTAATCTGAGTGGGCAACTATAGGAAAGATACATACTTTCCTGCTTTCTCTTTTGAGCTTTCTGCTGAGCAGGGGATTACATCCAGTTCACTATATCTGCAAACCACGGTCAGGAAGAAAATACATCCAAAAAAAGCAACATATTTACACACAAAAAAATTGACGTTGTGTTGATGTTGTTTTGTTGGAATTATTTTTTTAACCAAAAACTCTAAATTAATAATTTTATCTGACTGAAGTACTTTTTCATTTTTGCGTTATTTGAAATACTGGTGTGAATTTATAATTTTCTTTAATGGGATGGTATGTAAACTTTGAAAGGCAACTGTATATCATCTAATAGCATTTTAACATGTATAATTTTTACACAAAAATGTTTATACTGCTGGAATAAATTTGACTGGACATTAAAGTATGAGTGCTTAGGTAATAAAAGCAAATGCTCTTACCTCTCCTCCTAATAAACTCCTGATTAAAGGTCACAGGTTGGAATTATTTTCCAGAGCAACAGGATCTTTGGGTAAAACTGTGCTCTCATTGAGATGTGAACTAAATAAAACAGGTTAAACATGTCTTCTACACTTGTATCTGATCTGGAGGAATATGCACAGTTATGAAGTCCTTCCTGTTTCCTTTCTATTTCTTATAAATCAGACTGTTGCAGTTTTAATGCATTTTCTTACAAACAGACCAAAAACATCCTTTACATGTAAAGAACCACATAGATCTTTGTTAGGTTTGGATATTGTGCATGGGTCTTACATATGTAATTGGTAATACTTCCAGGGCAAAGAAGATGTATGCTGCTGAACATCCTCCAGTAAAAGGGGACACATCTTTCTGTGCGGTTTGATCTTATTGAAAGTCAGGTATGAGCAGTCAGTTGATCATTTAATGCTGATAGATGATAAAAAGTTTCAAAGAAAGTCTGGCTAATTGCATCAGGTTGCTGACTTTGCAGTGATCATTTCGATCTCAGATCACTCTATAACCAGATATTTAGTAGTTTTTAATATTTACATTCAGCGTGAAAGGATACTGCGCCCTGCCGTACTCCAGAGTATCGTCCCCATCAACGTCCAGGTCTGCATCGCTGTCCCGACACTCCTTAGAAGTCGTACTTACTAGCGTTGCACCTGATGAAAGTATTTTGTAAGTAAACTTGTACAAAAATGTTTATCAGCTGCACGAGGTTGCTTTCTATGAGCTATTTATCTTATGTCACAATTGGAGAAAAAATGCAATGTTTTGTAGCTAAACTTTCTGCCTGTCGGTTTGCAGAACACAGCTTTCCTCCCTGCTAAAAGAAACTATCTAGAACCTTTGGGGCAAACTTTCCATGCCATAATCTGGTTTGAAAAGTTCAGTGGTTCTTCAATTGTCTCTCAGTCACATCACTTATCCTCCACTAAATCAGATCTTACACACACAGCCACGCAGGCACAGGTTCACGCTTACCTTTAAAACCTACAGCTGCCATCTGTGTCCTTCTCCTCTCATTCCACTCGTCCTCTGCAGGCACCAAGTCTGCTGATCCCTCCTGGAACATGCACAAGAACAAGGCTTCACCCTCTGCATGAATACCCACATATGTCCCCAGATAGCCAAGGGCAACGTATCTGCATCTGTGTTTTTATAGCTGGTGGTGTTTTCACATGGATACACAGCAGACTGACGATGATCCTGATGCCATGTGAACAAAGCCGCTCAACAGTGTTTGTGCATTCAGACCCTTGACATTGTCTTAACCCAATATCAGCAGACGACATGTTAAGTTTACCATTATGACATTATAGGGAAATAAATTGGCTTTGTTGCATTGAATGCCAAGTAAAAAAAAAACTACCTGTCCTTCCTCAGGTTTTCTCCTCTTCAGCTTCCCAATTTTGACTAAAAATAGAGAGAAGAAAGAAAGATGGTGAAATTGAGATTTTAGAAATATGAATAAGTAAAACATTAAGAGTCAAATTATCAACTATCTTTTAGTTGAAATAAGAAAATCTTACTTCATAATCTACATTAATGTCGAAATGTAACTAAAACAGGATAAATTAGATTACACCAGTGAACAAACTACTAGTTGTTTTTTTTAACTGCATGTAACACATGATAATGATATGTGATTAATTTACTAATATATTGAACATTTAAGAAAAGTTCCACTCAGTATAATAATGATCAGAGCTTTCTTTTTAATATAGATGGATATACACAACCTATTCATCATGATGTGCAAATGTAATAGATTTAGCTTTAACGTTATTTTTTGGGTTTCATTTTTATGGTCATAAAAAAATGAAAATGAGGTAAACTCAGAACAAAATACAACTGTCACCCAACCCTTGCAGCTCTGACATGAAAACTCATTAACGATAGTTATAGCTGCCATAACACATTTTATTGTCAAATAGAAAAAAAAACACTGCAAACAACCTTCAGAGAGATTGTAGGACTACTGATCACTACTCAAGATTAGAGTTCTTAAAATAATATATTTTTTAAATAACAAGCTCTCATAGTTCGCCTGATCTGTTTTTAAACATTATTAAGTGTATTATTAGACTATTATAGCGGTCCATAAAGCCATCCATGATTTCCAGGACCTCAGCCCCACAGCCCATCCACCATACTTCAAAGTGGCTTTTAGTTTGGGCTACTATGTTAAGCTTCAATCTCAACGCTAATTCTGACACTTTGCATTGAAAAAGATTTCTGGATGGGAAGTGAAACGTTTTCAAACTAGGAAACCAAGTCCAGTGGATTTTTTTTTTACTTTCTTTGGAATTACTATGACCTGGATGACTGAGAATCTTCATACGCATTTTCCACATTGATCCACATTGGGTCTAACTTTTGTGTTTGTTGCTGAAAACCAATCTAATTTGACCACAGCAAACAGTTTCAGGTAAAATGTTGAGGACTTTCTTTTATATTCCTAAAGGAAAGGCATAAAAAAGCATCTCCCTCCCATGGGTCCCAAATAACTACTTGGCAAGTAGTCTGCAGGTAATATTTGTTAGAAAGTAGGAAGAGTCGGTGACTCAGATATGCCACTATTTGCAAAAAGCAAACTTGGTAGATTTATCTCTTCCTCTCTTTCCAGCCTCCTTACTGCGTATGCCGTCTAACTATACTGGCCTCCTTATTCACCATTCTTTGTTTTACCTGTTTCTCCTGAAAGGGAAGTCTTTTTATATTTTCCATCTTGAATAAGGACTAAGAGAAGTCGGATCTGTCTCATGTACAATTTTTTTATCACCACAGAAAAAAGCAGGGCTGCAATAAATAAGTGCCTTAGTTACCGTTATTTTATAGGACTTTTTTAAGGTACCAATCATGATAACACCAGTAAAAGTTAAATCTGAGGTTATTTTCTCCATTGCAGTCGCAGCTTTTATATATCTCAGAGTTTAAAGTCACACTGTAACCCTAACCATCAAAATACTGATTTATTTTAAGGGTTACTTTGATGTTTCATTTAAAATGTCAATAAAAATATTACCTACCTTATAATAATAATATTCATTATTTATGTATCTATCAACCTTTATCACGGTAATAGAGGAAATAGAATCTACACAAATTAATGGGTTTTGATATCAAAACACTTTAAAACCTGCATTTTTAGTAAAACATGTTTTTGTTTCCAACCCTTAAAGATTGATTTTCACATGATTTTAATGTAACGGAATCATCAATAACATGAAGAGTTAAAAGACATGATGGGGTTCTAACAGCTATTTGGCTGGTCTGAGGAGAGATGCTGGGTGCAACTTTAAAATATAGCCGACCACAGTTTGTACCTTAATGAAAGTGACTCAGATGAGCTGCATAATGCATTCAGATGTAAGAGCAGGCCCCTTTCTGTCATCTCTGTGGACACTTTCCCCACTAAGAATATTAAAGTTAACAAGGCGGAACATCAACAGCACCTCCTCTACCGCTACGACCTAACTCTCTGCTGAACGCATGAGGGGACATTAAGTTTTAGAGCCCTCTAATTCGAGGTGGATGACAGTGTGCCTCAGTTAGATGGGGATCCGGGGCATGGCTGTGACCCAAGCGCCGCCATCCCGGCACACATAATGAGGGTTAAAGAGATGGTCATAGATGAGGAAGAGCTCATCAAACAAAGAGAGAGTGAAACTGATTAATCAACAGAGCAGCACCTCCTCCCCAGTCCTTTCTTTTGCCTCTCTGACGTGTATTTAGGAGCTCATTATGCTGTCGGTTATAAAGCCCAGTAAAGACTAACAGACCTTGACAGCAGCAGTGTTAGGATTCAGCTAACAGCCACAGCATCTCCATAGAAAATGTTAGCAAAAATATCATGGAAGTTATTGTCAGAATGCTGAATTAATCTAATTTGAATAACATTACAGACTTAGAAACAGGCTTTTTCAGGAGAATACCTGTAATATATTAATAAATGGAAATATTTAAATACATTGTAATAGTGATCCTCTGTCTTATCTGACGGATTCAGATAAGTCTGCAGCTTTTTTGAACTAAAGAGTGTGTTTTGCTCTAACTATGCTTAATGAAAACTTTGTTAAAGCAACAAAGGTTACCTGAGTTCTAGAAAAAGTCAGTTTTTTTTTACCAATGACTATAAACAAACATTTACAAAAAAAACTATGAAATGCTATTTGTGAAAAATGGCTTAAATTATAGTTTACAACCTAACTATACTAGAAAAAATAGATCTAAAATAGATCTAAAAATGTAACCTTAAGCAGAGTGTCATATGTTAATTCAAACAAAAAAATTGAAATCTGCATAATTTTGTGAATAGATACTTAGAAATATGTGTTGGTTTTGTTGCCATACATTGATAATGTAAATTAATTGCTATGAAAAAAGACAAAAGATTTCTCAATTCTAAAGATGCTATCACCAGAGCTACTATCAGAGTGTTTACTTTTGTTTTTGTTGCTTTTATTTGATAATTTCAGTTCTTTACAATTAGAAAATGCAATGTAAAAAAAAGGGCAATTCTCTGTTTCAAAAATGTTGTATGCCATAAACAGCGCTGTCATTTCAGGGGACAATTTACATAAGCTGAAGGTGTTCTTAATGATCTTATATCCCAGCATTGAATAGATACCAGAGCAATAAATTTTACTTTTGCATATATCAGGTATAGTTCAGTGTTACTAAAAGGCATTTTTGAATGCAGTGATCAGCTGTAATGGCTTTACAAAGGGTGTGAGAGGAGTTTGAAATTGAGAAGGAAAAAAAAATGAGGTGACTTTGGATTGGCCTTTTATAGGAAAAGAAATTAATCTTATCGTTCTCTTAACTTTTCACTCTCTTAACTCTTAACTATCTCTCTTAACTTAACAAATTATATCAGCATACAGATATACTACAATTTTCTATGTAATAATATACCATTTTCTTTTCTTTTCCTAAAATTCTTTCCTAAAACTTTTATAAGCTTAGCTTCAATGATTATCCAAACTATCATTATTTACCAATCGATATCTTTAACAATATAGTTTGATCAAAACATCTCCTTTTTACATGTTTTAATATTTAGTCAGTGTAAAAGCACATTTCATCTAACATCGAGGAAGGTTGCTGATTGGATAGGGGAGAAAAAGTGCTTCTCTGTGCTTCTTACCAGCTTGTATGCAGTCTAGATGGGCTCCTGCGCTGTGTGGGCGTAATGGGGTGGATTTGACGTAGCACCTGCACCAGCAGAGGTCGTCGACTGTTAACATATCAGAGGTCAAAGTTGGAAAGGTTAATAGCACCTCTGCTCGTGTGGGCGCTAGGCCAGTGGAGAATTAGTTGGAAAAAAAGGGGAAATATCTGCACTACTTATGAGGGAGGGCTTTAAAAAAGTGACACATGGCTAAATGTCTGTGTGTGAACAAAGGAAACTGATTAATGGAGTCTTTTAAATTAGAAGCCACTTAACACTGTAGGCTTTAAACACTGGACTGTGTTGGGTACAAAATGACCCTCCAGCAGTGAAACAATAAGACCACTTTGAATTATTTACCATTTAGTCGTGTATGTCTGTTGGCTCGCACTCTGAGAAACGTCTGCAACAAAGAACACAGGATATATTGAGAGCAAAAACACTTTGTAATTTATCTCAATAAGTGAGACTCAACATGACAATCTAGGTTTTTAAACATTCATGCAGAAATTTCTACCTAAACTCTTTAAGATACTGTCAATTGTATTTGTTATATAGTCATCCAAGCCATTTTCATCTATACCAATAATCATATCAACTGAGTCTATGTGGTGCTGTTAGATTTAGAGCAACATCTTGTAACTTCTAGCGGCAAAGAGGGACTTTATCTGTAACTTTCAGGCTTAGCTCTGCTAAAAGCAACTGTCAAAAAACTAGAATCTCAGTTCAGCAGATTGAGAAGTCAAGGAGTTACTTAAAGACAAGGCCACATTAACCCTTCTGGATTGAAACTTTTATGAAAGAACCAAAGAAGGAGCATCAATAGCACCAACTGCTGTCAACTGACTTAAAAAAATAATTAAATATATCTCAAATTCAGCATAAGTTACACATTGCTGCTTTAAGCGACATGTTGAATGTTAATGCTATCACACATTGACGATTTAGGCAGCGCATTCCAACGTCCCAGAATCTTCTAAAACAATGTTATGCACTGAACTTTCTATGTATTTTTTCAATTTTCAAGGTATAGAGTATTCATATGAGAACATAACTTTTGCGCAACGACAGCCTAACTTATGAATAAGGCACAGCAGCGTAATGCCCATGCAATGTCACAAGCAATTGTCCTGAGGGGGGCAGCAATGTGCCTGGAGGCGCCCTGTCTGCATAAAAAGAACAAGAAGACAATTTCTCTAAACTTTGCAGTCATGGTATTCACCTAGCTGCTGTTTATCATCCGCCAAAAAAAAAGAAAGAAAGCAGATTCAGCATCATGTCTGCTAAGAAGTTTGTTGATCGTGGCCATGAGCGTGAACACAGGGAGGGTCCATCACTCACGCTCACCCTACAACTGGACCAGAGTCAAATTGATGAGATCATGCTTATGTTGGAGGACAGCTAATATGTATTCCCATCTCAGCCTTGCTGGATCATCCATCTCTTGTGAAATGTCTGAAGTCTGGAGGAGAATTGACGGTTTCCTGCTGTGAACCCCCTTTTATACCAAAACGCTGCCAATTCCCCATTATACAGCAGCTTTAGGTTAGAAACACATTCAGCGGTCGTCCGGAACACTTAAAAAACTTTGATTGAATGATTATGCATTGGAGATAAGTTATTGATAAGTTACGCATAAGTTATACACAAGTTACTCATAGTTTTTGGATAAGCTAGACACCACGACTTATGAGTAAGTTATGCTTAACGTGTATCAACTATCACACAGCTTCCCTATAACTTATGCCCCATGGATGAGCATACTTGCCCTATGTTGACGTGTGCGCTCATAACTTATAGAAAAGTTACCCAGAACCTATCCAACGTACGCCAGCGTTTTGGCCAAATTTTTCGTATGTCAGCATAGCTGGCTAAATCGTCATGGTGTGACAGCTCCTTAAGTAATGTTAAGTCATGTACTATGACTAAAAAAAGCACCAAAACCATTTGTTCATGTACAGATAAAACGTTGTACACCAAGCATATAGTGTTTACTCAGTCCTTTTTGACACTGAAAATAAAATTGCACCAAGTGGAATCAGCAGACAAAATCTTTGTTCTATACAGTCGTCATCCGCTGGCAGCTTTAGCAGTCACTGCAGTGAGAATCGACATTAATATTCTATTCAGAGCGTTACTCTTGTCTTATCCCTCTTGGCATTTGCTTTTTTTTTTTTTGCACTTTTTCTGATCTTTGATCTTTCCTCCTTTTTTCCACATCTCCACCTCTGCTCAGTCTTCTTTAGTCTATCAATGTCATATAGGTTGACTTGATTATACTTTCCCTCCTCACCTTGGCAAAGTTCTCCAAATATATTTGATTGTAAGGAAAAGACACCCAAAAGTTTTTTCTGTCACAATTAGTTCAGGTGGAAATTAACTAGAAGGTCCCACAGCAAGATATTCCTCTCAGTGTGTGCATGCATTGTCAGTGATCTTAGCTTAACCAGATCACTTCAAGCATTTTTTGTAATATATTTTAAAAATAAATGTAAAATGTGAGGGCTAAAAATGTTTACAGCACTGATTTAGATAGCTGTCTTGAAAGCCAAGCATCATTAAGAGAAGTGATAATTTTTCCTAGAAAACAGTATTGATAATGGGGCTGTCACCTTTATTTTGTGCTTTTTTTTAAAAAAAGACAGAAATAGTTTAAAACATAGGAACAACATAGTGGATACATTAAATAAAAAATAATAACTTCACATGAATTGTGGTTTATTTTGAAACAGTACCTGGTATCGGTCTGAGTGGGGTTCCTCGGAAGGCCGAGAGGGTGAAGTGGGAGAGCCTCCTTCACGCTTGATGTGCAGAGAGAAGGAAAGAGACTGATATAGGAGAGGAGAGGCAATACAGGGTTAAAATAAAGAAAACTCAAGCAAAATGAGAGAAAACTGTTGTTCTACCAGCAGCAAGTAAAATCAGAACACATTAACTCAATCGCAATAGTGCTGCTCCCAGTCACATCACACACTGTATTACTTTGCATAAATGCTGACTTCTCAAAACATTTATTAAAGCAGAGCTTATAACACTACTATAACACTGGAAAGAGCCCATATGTATGCAAGAAGTGCATAAACTTAAATACCCTTTAACCATTTTATTTTGTTTTTGTAAATGTCTTTTTTTTATATAAAATATGTAAAACTGTATTTAAAGAACATCAAAAAGGTATCATCTTTTAAGATTAGAGATTTTCCTTTTTTACAGAAAAGACAATATGTGATATTAATCTTGACATCTTTGAAGTTTTTATGGTAATTTACCATTTTTAAAAGTCAGATTTTTGGGGTTCTTTTCTAGAAAATTTGTTAAATGAATCAAAAAAGGTTTCAGCAAAAATGTGCTCTTCCTTTTTTTTCTTTCATCTACAATGGTCCTAACACTCTGTGATGATGTTGTTTCCCTTTTCCCTTCATAATTAACCACAGCTTGGCCATCTGGGGCCAAGAAATTGATGCTCGATACTCAGTCCCCAAGGTGGTCAAAAATTTTATGTTATAATCTGAAACCTTGTGAGCCTCCTTCCCCAGTAAGCTTCATTATAGGCCAAATTAAATCAAATCTGCAAATATTTAGAAAGCAGGAATATGGCTTAAAGAAGATCTTCCACAAGTCATACCAGGAATCCTCCTTACTATCAAAACAAAAGGCAGATATGCCAGAATGTACAGGGGGCATCAGGTTTTATAAAGAGATCACATCTCTGCTGACCTTTGGTGTCCTTATGAGATGGTCATGCTGCAATCCAGGGAGGCTTAAGGAGACAGAAAAAAACAGTAAAGCTTATATTTTCACATGACAATAAAAAGAAAATAAAAATTTGTTTAGCTTGACATACTGTATATAAACACAATAGTGATTTTTCTTAACACCAGCATCTGTCTGGAATTGCAGTCTTTGTAAAAATTCATTTTAATCTTTTACATTTCATGTCTGCCACACACCACAGATACTGAGCCTTTACGTTCATACACTGTTGCTCTTTCTTACACACATACAGAGTGTCCCCGTGGGCAAAGTTCAATTTGAAACCATTACTGTCCATGGAGCGGTCGTTAAGCAGATTTGGAGTGTAATGTCTTTATTGGAGGAATCATTCTTCTGGTTTAAGCAGCAGGTAATGTGTGCGTCTAAATTTGAATTTTACACACCAAGCACCTCTGCATGTGTGTGCAAGCGTCAGTGTGTGTGTAGAGGCTCAAAGCAGCCATTAGAAGGACATTATCCTCCTGCTGTATGAGTTGTCGCCCGGAGGCCCGGAGGGCTGTGATATGAAATATGTGAGGAACAATGAGGCAGCTTGTAAACACTGCACACAGGTGACAAAGACGATGGGAGATACCACCGGGGAAGAATAAAGGAAGAGAGGCCGCTAGATACAAAATGTGTCAACATGAGTTATCTCATGGGAGCTGAGCAGAACAGAGAGACGGTGATGCTAAACAGACAGAGGAATGAAAAAATGATAAATAGAAAAAAGTGAAAGCTTGAAGGGAAATATAGAAGGAGGAAAGGATGTGATCAGCAATATGGTTAGCATGTATGGGGAAAAAAAGGCTTTCATGTTTAAGTTAAAGAGAAAAAAGAACATATTCTTATAAAGATGCATTTTTATTTGTTTACAGTTTACTTAAATTATAGTGCAATACCTGATTTGTAGCTGGGCAAGTTTGGACAGCTCTTGCTCCATGTGATCCTGCAGCTCTCCTGGTCGCAGTACAGCCTGGCAGACCGGACACACTGGGGCCTGAGTGTCATAGAGACTTTTCACCTTACCTAAGGAGATGAATTAAGAGACAGACAAGCTCCAGTTCAAAAACAGGATTATTGTTTTATGTCATTCAAGTTTTTAGATTTAAACAAACTAAGAAGTCAGGATTACTATTTGTAAAAGAAACTGCCAAATTTATCCCTGCAAAGATATATTTATCACTGCTGCACTTAAAAACATGGAAATGTCTTGAGAACGGTATTGAACGAAATTTCATTTTGTATACACCCTGTGTGTACAAAATGACAATAAGGTTTGTCTAAGTCTAAGTCATATTGTTTACATTAATTTAGTTTACATGATCAAAATACGTTCCCCAGATTTGCTTGTAACGCAAGTGAATCTACTAGGAAGGTTTCAAAATGATTACAATTGTTTTCTAAGATTTTATTTTTTAAGTTTAAATACAAAAGCAAAACACAAGGAATAATACATTGATTACATTGAATAATACATTGATTACATTGATTACACTTACATGTGATAGACAAACACAAATCAGTGAGTAACTGAGAAGCAAAATGAAAATGCTGTGATCTCCATTTTTGCATATACAATCCAATAATAAAGCATCCCAGCGATGACATTTGTGGTTTTAACATGAAAAAGTATGAAAAGGTTAATGGATTAACAAAATGTCTGCAAGGCTCTTTAAGTGAGGTAGAAATAAATGACGTATGTAAGAAATGTACATTGATATCCACTGTTATTAGCTTATTTAAAACCTTCTGTAGCTGAAGCCAGACCTGAATGAGCTTAGTGTTCCTTCTCTCACTTTAGGTGAAAGTAAAACCAGGTTAAACACACACAAATACAACATCATGGCACCCTGCTGTCAGCATTTTGACATTATAGGCTGTCAGTAGGAACATTACCCAGGAGGGCTGCTGGGTCCATTGGGCCCAACTGATGGATTACTGCCATAAGCAGGCAGCTGGGAGCCTCAAAAGCTCCACTATATCAAGATTTTACCTAGTAGATGAGGTGATTTACTCCTGAAATCCATCTGTCATAAGGAGAGAGCCAGTAGGCACCATACACCTAATTCCCTATCTTCACAAGTTATGAAAGAATGAGAGATTTATTCAGGCAATCAAACATAACGTTTTACTTCAAATCAAGGAGGAAAAAACAGCATCCAAAAAACAGAAAACAAATGGTTTGTCTCAAACCCCAGTGGAGCATCAGTTGAGCAATGAAGATCCCATAACAATCAACCAAATAGGACCAAATGGCCTCTAAATAAAACATGCGATGGAAAATAGAAATTTGAGTCAGGTGTCCTTGGAGGTGTGACAGGTTTTTCACCGATCACCAACATCACCACCTTCTCTCCCAATCCTCACTTGCCTTTTTTGCATCCCCTCCTGGAAGCCTAAATGACTTTTCCCGACATGCATTGAACGTTCCCGGGCTTTATTCGCTCTGCCGCCTGGAACACGCAGGCATCAGTAAACAATGAAATCTGTGTGCTGAAATTGAATTTATAACCACATTACCTACACAGATAACGTCTCTAAATGGCGCCGCGATAAGAGCAATGGGATTTGATTTTGAGGTGTTTTATTGCTGCCCTTTTTGGATAAGCCTACCCCTCTTTTTCTCCTTCCACAGCCCCTCCCCTCCCATGCCCCATCTATCTGTCACCTCACAGACATCAGCTTTAATGTTGTGGGGGCCAGAGTGTTTGTGGTTTGGATGCAGAGATGAATGTGTTTGTGTGTGTACATACTTTTCCCTTCTAGATGCTTGTAAGCACCAGTTGTTGGTTCACGACTACCTTTTTACGCGTCTCCACCCCTTCGCTGCCCTTGGCCCCTACCCACATAAAACCTGTCGGTATTAGTCAACCTCAGCCCCTCTTCAGCCTGGGGGGTCTGAGACACAACAACAGGGGCTGTAAAACCTGCCTGCGAGGCTTGTTAACCGCTCCCTCACTACGGCAACTGGCTCAGATGGATTGGCCCGCTCTCTCTGGGATGTGCTGAGTTGGACTGGCCCATCTCCAAATGGATTCACTGTCTCTGTGCCTGATTGTTCACTTTTTCCTCTCTTTGTGTCTAGCCAGTTCAAGACCTTGTTTCCTGACTGTCTAGGATTTTTGTCCAGTTGCTGCTTTCCCCCACAAACCCCATGAGAGGAGATTTTTTTTTCTGATTCAAAGTAGGTTTTGCACCTGTAACAAAATGTCTCACCTGGGGTTTTCTAATTTAAGTTCATTCAGAATTTTGTAGATTTTCCAACTAGTTAATAACAACATACTTGTGAAATACATTCACAACTTTGATACAGAGGTGAAGTCTCAAGCTGCAAATGCAAAGTATCAAGATCTTGATTAAAGGATATTTGTTTACTGGTAAATAGATTAGTTGCTCAAAGCAATCATAATTATTCCCGGAGGTAGTATGACTGATTGCAAACCTGCAGTTAATACTTCGTTCAATCCTTTTCCAAAGAGGGAAACATTCTTTCTTCTCATACGATTTGTTAAATTGAAAAAAAAAAAAAAACATAAGGGCTTTTCATAATCTCCTATATCTTCCAGTAAATCATATTTTGATATGTGTTTGTTTGAGTAACTCTGAAAAAGGATGATTTTATGACCAACAAACGATTCCTGGGTTGATTTCGTATTATGTCTCGGATCCCATAAAATTTGAATAAAAACTTTTCTATAGCTTAAATGGAGAGGAGAGCAGATTGTTACCTAAATACCTGATATATAAAAGCAGTGGGCTTGTTGCTTTTAAAATGCTAAACCTTCAGTTCATATAATTTGGCAAAATAAGCTTAAATCCTCATCCTGTATTGATTCACGTAGTTCCATGTGTTAAAATATCTATCTATCTATCTATCTATCTATCTATCTATCTATCTATCTATCTATCTATCTATCTATCTATCTGTCTATCTGTCTGTCTGTCTGTCTGTCTGTCTGTCTGTCTGTCTGTCTGTCT
>JAGKQL010000018.1:28719348-28754357 GCA_018398635.1 Cyprinodon brontotheroides
ATCCTTCCTTCCCTTCCTCTTCCTTCCTTCCTTCCTTCCTTTCTTATTTCCTTCCTTTCTTCTTTCCTTCCTTCCATCCATCCATCCTTCCTTCCTTCCTTCCTTCCTTCCTTCCTTCATTCCATCCTTCCTTTCTTCCTTCTTCCTTCCTTCCTTCCTTCCTTCTTCCTTCCTTCTTCCTTCCTTCCTTTCTTATTTCCCTTTCCTCTTCCTTCCTTCCATACACTTCCCTTTCCTCCCCCCTCTTTCCTTCCTCCTTCCTTCCTTCCTTCATCCTTCCTTCCTTCTTCCTTCCTTCCTTTCCATCCTTCCACCCTCCCTTCATTCCTTCAGCCCATCCTTCATTCCTTCCTTCCTTCCTTCCATCCTCATTCCTTCCTCCTTCCTTCCTTCCTTCCTTCCTCCCCACTCCTTTCGTCCATTTTCCTTCCTGCCTTCCCTTCTTCCTTCCTTATTTCCTCCCATCTTTTCTTACCTTCCTATTTCCTTCCTTTCCTTCCTTCCTTCCTTCCTTCCTCTTTCCTTCATCCTTACACTTCCTTCCATTTCCATCCTTCCTTGCCTTCACTTCCTTCCTTCATTCACTTCCTCCATCTTACTTCCTTCCTTCCTTCCTTCCTTCCTTCCTTCCTTCCTTCCTTACATTCAGTTCCACCTTCATTCCTTCATTCATTCCTTTCCATCCTTCCTTCCTTCCTCCTTCCTTCCTTCCTTTCATCTTCCTTCCTTCCATCTTCCTTCCTTCCTTCATTTTAGCTTCCTCCACCTTCATTTAGCTTCCACCCTGCCTGCTTCCTTCTCTTCCTCCCTCCCTCCTTCCTTTCCATCTCCTTCCTTCCCTTCATTCCTTCCTCCCTTTCCCTCCTTCCTTCCTTCCTTCCTACCTTCTCTTCCTTCCTTCCCTCCTTCCTTCCTTTCCTTCCTTCCTTCCTCCCTTCCTTCCTTCCTTCCCTTCCTTCCTTCCTTCCTTCCTTCCTTCCTTCCTTCCTTCCTTCCTTCCTTCCTTCCTAAACCTCCTTCCTTCCTTCCTTCCTTCCATTCCCATTCATTCCTTCCCTTCCTTCCTTCCTTCCTTCCTTCCTTCCTTCCTTCCTTCCTTCCTTCCTCCCTTCCTTCCTTATTTACTGGCTTATCAGCACACTGATGCTTCCATCCTTCCTCCCTTCCTTCCATCCTTCCTTCCTTCCTTCCTCCCTTCCTTTCCCTTCCTTCCAGTTGGGCTTCCTACCTTCCTTCCTTCCTTCCCTCCTTCCTTCCATCCTTCCTTCTTCCTCCCTCCTTCCTTCCTTCCTTCCTTCCTTCCTTCCTTCCTTCCTTCCTTCCTTCCTTCCTTCCTTCCTTCTTCCTTCCTTCTTCCTTCCATCCATCCATTCATTCTTATTTCCTTCCTTTCCTTCCTTCCTTTCCTTCCTTCCTTCCTTCCTTCCTCTCTCCCTTCCTTCCTTATTTACTGGCTTATCAGCTCACTGATGCTTCCATTCAGACCCACATGGGACCAATTATACTGGCTGTCCTCCCTCCTCCTCCTTCTCCTCTCCTTGACAGAGAAAGCGATGCACACATTTCTTAGATAGCTCCCCTCATTAGCCTTTGGCGGCATGAAGTTTGTGTTTCTGTTTGTCCGCGGTAAACAATGAGGTCAGGCTGTTGTATTTCCTGCACTGTTGTCTGATCTGAGCAACAGTTTTCTTCAAATTAACCTGTGCCAATCGTTGAGTGCAAGAATCCTCTATAACAGTTCAGAGAAAATACTCAAACATTTGCAGATCGAACTAACAGGATTTTAAAACAAGTGATTTACTGATCCCTGCTGGCTTCTGCCACAGTAAGTCCTGCTTCCACAACCTGGTTAACCTTGGAGAACCTGGTTAGAAAGCTGGAGAGTCTCTGAGGCATGGAGCCGACCAGGGAATCAGGAACAACCCACCTGAAAGCGGAAGCTGGTCGGTATGAAGCAGTGGAGGACCCCTTCAGGTCCACCGGACCCTTCTACCAAAGGAGGATCTGTGTGGACCGGTTTACTGAGCCAGGGACTCTAAGAGGAGCCTTTAGGAGCCCCACTGGGGCGACAGAAACCCTGAACCAGAGACAAGACTTAGTGACAACTTGCCTCGGGATCAGGAAACAAAGTAAACCCTGTACACCTGGGTCAGGGATATCAGTAACAGGTGGGTCAACCTGGAGGACTCCCAAAGAAGGTGTCTAATGACCACAAAGACACAGATAGAAAAAGATTACCTGAGAAAAAATCCATTAACTCAAGAGTCCAAGAGCAAAGGTAAGGTATGGAGAGACATAAATGGCATTAATGAACACAAGAGAGAATGAAATATAGATAAAACGCACCAAAGAAAACTAGAGAACGAGGAAAACCAACCGACCAGCAGAGGGCGACATGGGAGTTTTTAAGGTGTGTTTTCTTTCTCAGTGATTAATATAGTTTAAAAGGTTAAAAGAACTCTGCCAAAATACACAGGCCGCATTTTGTGATAAAACTTTGGTTTCTCCTGTGATTTCCTCTGCAGTTGGAACAACAGACCTCCTTTCATTTAAGGATTAATACACTGTACAACATTTCCAATCTTTGTGCCCAGCTACAGCTCAAACTGAACGACGAAATCGTGGGGCTTAAAAGCTCCATAAAAGTTAAAAATCAATCCACTGGACTTTGTTTCATCAATTGAAGACGTTTCTCTTCCATCCAGGAAACTTTTTCAATTCCAAATGTCAGAAATAGCGCTAGTTCCAGGTTTTATCCAGCAGCCCAACAAAGCCTGGTTTTAGCTTAGAAAACATGCAAATAGAAACGGATGAACGGGTCCCCCTTTGGAATGGGGGGTCATTTGGCTTCTTTGTTAGCCTGCAATGCCCCATACCTGTCTATGTCTCTGAAAGGGGGGTCGTTAAAGGGAATTGTTGGCCTGGCTGAACAGGAGAGGTCTTCTGTTCCTCTGTAAAGGAGCTAGGGCTGTGATGATAGCAGGAAGGAATCAACTCAATTGCTGAATTGAAGGTTATTAAAAGCTGAAGCTGGTTTAAAAGTTCCCAGCTCACCATGTTTGTTCTTCCATCCAACAGATGGCGCTGGTCCGACTCGTCAATCTGGAAGAAGAAGAACAACTTCCTTGTTTGCACATGGTTAGTGCGCGAGGTTCTGGTAAATCGGCTGTTAGCTCTGCTTCAACAGCAGGACTTACCTACCAACACTTCATTAACATGATTTTCTCCCGACATTATGATTCCCGATTGGGGCTTTAGTCGGGATAGGCCAACCACCCCTCGCTACCCCTGTGCTGCACGACATGGAGGCACCATGACTGGAAAATCACCCAGAAAAAGGTAAAAACTTGTAGGGTTTATGCCTGTCTTTACTTGAAAACCACACAGTATGGCGTCACATTTATTTCAAAATGCTCACGAGCAAAGTAGACATACTGGCATGTATGTTAAACTACTGCTTGGCATGGTTTATCTACCGCGTCGCACAACAAAAACACACATGCGCATAAGAAGAGGAGAAAAATTGCTCTCCGCGCACACCAGCTCCACCCACGCACGCTTGGGATCGTGCTGCGGATCTTACCATGCTCATTATTTTCTATCCAGCGGCTACGCTCAAGGACGGCTGCACTCTGAAAAGCGTCTCTGCCCTCGGACTGATTTTTTCCTCGCGAAGGAAAATGTGTTCTGACAGGTTGGGCGGAGACAAACCTCGTCTTTAAGCCTCCTCCTGATTGCAGACAAGTTCAGACAGGAAGTAGCGTCAGGTAGCCTTTGACTGACAGCTGGTGTTTCATAAGTGAAGAGGACGGCTGGGGGCGGGACAGTGGAAGAGGCTTCACCAACATAGCGCCATGTGGGGTAAGTAGTAAGGGTCAGTCAAAGGCTTCCTGTGTGATGGTGTCTGCAAGGCCCAATCAGGAGGAGGCATAAAGAAGAGGTTAGTCTCCGCCCAACCTATCAAAACACGTCTTCCATCACACGGGGACAAAATCGTACCTGTGGTGAGAACCCAACAATATTGTTTCTCAATGACTCCATCTGATTATTTACGCTCTTGCTGTTTTACTTTCATGGTGACCAAATGCGGTTTGGACATGTTTCAACTTGCTTCACTAAACAAAATTCAATAATAAATGATTCATAGTGCCTCCGCACCACGGCTGAGGCTCAGGGCGGCAGTATGGGGGCGGCACCCCAGGAACATTTGACTAGCCAAGAAAAAAGAACAGCATCTAATATTTCAGAAAAAATTCACCAATGAGGACTGGATTTCCCTAATAGTTATATATTTATTTGTATGTGTATTTTAACAACCGCACACCTCCTGTTACACACTTTTATAATTAAGAATAACTCTAACAAGTAAGGAAAATTCAACACAAAATTAGGTTTTAAAAAATGAAAGCTCTATAGATATTATCACTCAGTCAAAGTCAATCTATTCTACAAGCTTATTTATCTAAAAATAAAGTAAAATATTGATAAAATCCAATTTAATGCAGCCTGGATCTGGAGTGTAAAGTAGAATTTAATGAAAGGTGTAAGGTAGGAGGCCATGTGAGCTCATGCTATGGAGGAGACCCGACTCGGTACTAGGAGCTTTTTTCATCCTTTTTTTGTGGTTGTGTTTGTGCAGAAACTGGACGGTCGCATCAGCTGTCGTATTTGAGCAGCTGGTAGGAGCAGACCCAGCCCTCAGTCCCTGCACAGCAAGCAGAGTTCACACATGTTACGCTTTAATGTCGTGGGAGCGAGAATAGCTGGAGGATTAAAGACCTTACAGATCTCTGAGAGACTGATTTTCATCATTGTTCTGTTTTCTTTAAGTAGCTGGATGTTTATTTTCCTGTTTATTTCTGTTTTATTGCTTTTCTGTACAGATTTCTTTATCAGTGAAATGTCCAAGATAGATCTTAATCTTAGGTTTAGTATAAAAAATCTTGCAATTGTCTTTCAGAGAAGGTGTCGAGGAAAAGAAGAAAGAAACTACCTTAGACTTAGACTAGAATTAGGATTACTCCAAAATTCTGGTTCCAGTATCGGGCTCTGCCGACACTTGCTCATGTTTATCTATTTATAGAAATGGCCAAAACACAGTCACATGGTGTTTCATCCACATGCCTTTCAATTGGGGCTTTAAGATTTCTAAAACATGTTTCAAAATAATGTTTTCATCAATAATTGTTGTTTTATAGCTGTGTAAACAAATAAAATGAGATTTAAAATTCCACCTGAGACGTTTGACTCTGTGGGAGTAATGCAACAGCAGGTATTCATTTTTAGCCCCGCCCCCTAATGGCCGCCATCATTGGAAACTAGAGGCTCAGACCTTTCCAAGGAGGGGTCAGAGGTCATTGTGCGACCATTTCAGGTGATGTAACCGGCATGCGTTCCATAAGCTGCTCTGTTATTCTTATTTTCTATTCAGTTTGGTGATTTTATTGGTAAATTTCAATGAACCAACGGCTAAATCTGAGGAGCAAAGGCTTTGCCTCATGCAGAAGGTCTCCAATAATGGAAATCAGCATATTTATCTGACCAGATTCACTTTTATGAGCGGAAAAATACATTTGGCCCAATTTGGCCCCCAAAATCCCATTTCCTCCTGCACACTGTTCACTAAAACCTTTGTGGAACAAACATGCTTCAACTGATTCAGTCCAGATTAGCTTGAGTTCTAGTCAAGATGTGGATCTATAAAGCTTAAGGGTTCATCCACAGTTTCTAATGGGCTTTATGCTGTTTTACTGTGTTTATTTAGGATTTATTTATTGTTCTTTGTTTAATCACCTATAAATCAGACATGGTGAGATTTAAAATAGTGGTTCCACCTGAAAAATGTTCCTCAGTGCCTTCTGCTTTAATTCACATATGGAATTTCGGGCCAAATTTGGTACTATTTGCTCCTCCCCCCTATGACCCTCTGGGCTTAAAAAGGTTTAATGTTCTGGAATATGTTTCCTTTAGATATAAAAATGTCTGCACAGTAGAGAGCTAAGGAAAGAATAAACAGTAGTTGACTTGAATTATTGCACTTATACTGCAGAGATGTATTTTGTACTTTGTAAATAAGTACAAAATGAAGCAGGCTAAACAGTAGTTGGCATGTGTTATTGCACAGTGAGAGAGAAGAATATTGCCCATGAGTAACAATAGGGAATGTTTTGCACAAGATGTCCGAGGAGGGTGATAGGGTGATAGGGTGTCCCTCTTCCTATCACCTCCTCCTCAACCCCAGTGAGAAGTTCAACAGCTTGATGGCTTGAGGAACAAAGAAGTTCATCTGTCTGTTGCTCCTGCATTTGGGGAGCAGCAATCTCCCACTGATCAGGCTCCGTCTGCAGAGGGTGTCTGGCATTGTCCATAATGTCCAGCAATGTCCTTGTCTCTGCCACCGTCCCCAGAGGGTCCAGCTTCTAACCAATCACCATGGTGTTGAAGAGGACACTGGAAACCACAGACTGGTAGAACATCTCCAACAGCTTATTGCAGATGTTGAAGGACCTCAGTCTCCTCAGGGAGTCCATCCTGCTCTGTCTTCCTGTACAGGTGGTTGGTGCGAGTTGACCAGTCCTGTTTATTACCCAGCTACACCCCGAGGTATTAGTATGTATCGACAGCCTCCACCTCAGCCCCCTCCAGTAGTACCAGCTCAGTCTTTGTTCCGTTCCTACCAAAGTCTATGACCAGCTCCTTGGTCTTGGAAATGTTGAGCTCCAGGTTGGTGCGGCACCAGGTGGCAAAGTCCCCCACCAGACTCCTCCCTGAACTAACAGTTGGAAAACAAATAATGTACCGTATTTTGCAAGCTATAGAGTGTTCCTCACTATAGGCCACGCCCACTAAATATTTTGAAATAACTGGAAGCGTAAATATACAAGCTGCACCGGCCTATAAGCTGCTAATATCTACTGAACTGTGACCCACCAAACCTGTAGGGGGAGCTCTACATTTAGCCCCTGGAGTAGGGATAAAGAAGAACGCTAGCTCCCGTTAGCTTGTTAGCTCTTAGCAGTAGGAGCTTCTACTGAAAGATGGCTCTTTATTTCATTTTGTTAAAAAGAACTAAAGCCGTTTTTTTCCTCTCTGAAAATAATGCGTGCTAAAATATAATGTGTTAAAAGGTTATGTGATGTATTCGGGATATTTGTTCTGCATTTGTGCCTTGCTGTTTTATCACTATGTTCACAGCTTTAATGCTAATTTTCATGTTAGATTGTGTATAATTCAGGACATTTAAAATGTCCTCCTCCTCCCTCCTCATTGCTTAAATCCTTGAGTTCCTCCTGTGGCAGTCCCTCCCTAAGAAAAGCCTTCAGAAAAGCATAAGTCGCAACAGTTCAAAGCGTAGGAATAAAGTAGCAGCTTCCTTTAGTTGAAATTCCTGGCTTAAATCCTTCCTTCCAGAGTATCATCTGCATCCTTGGTTCCTTCATTAGTCCCAATTCGGTGCTCAGAGTAGATCACAGAGTACTAAATTCTTCCCTCCCTCCCAATTCTTCTCTTCCCTCCCAAAGCGCCACGCTAATATTTAAGAGGAACAAAAAGCATATAAAGCATATAAAATGGATTTCCATCTTAATAATGTATTCTTCCTTCCTTCCTTCCTTCCTTCCTTCCTTCCCTCCTTCCTTCAATCCTTCCTTCCTTTGCATCCCAATTCTTCCTCCCTCACATCCTTCTTCCCTTCCCGTCCCAATTCTTCCTTCCTTCCTTCCTTCCTTCCTTCCTTCCTTCCATGGGTCCTTCAATTCAGCAGCCGTCCTAATTCTTCCTCCCTCACTTCCTTCTTCCCCTCCTCCCAATTCTTCCCTCCCTCCCAAGTCTTCCTTCCTTCGTCCCAATTCTTCCGTCCCTCACTTCCTTCTTCCCTCACTCCAATTCTTCCCTTCCTTCCAGGTCCTTCCTTCCTCTGATCTTCCTTCCTTAGTCCCAATTCTTCACTCCCTCACTTCCTTCTTCCCTCCCTCCCAATTCTTCCCTCCCCTCCTTCATTCTTCCTTCCTTCCTTCCTTCCTTAGTCCCAATTCTTTCCTCCTCACTTCCTTCTTCCCTCCCTCCCAATTCTTCCCTCCCTCCCAACCCAATCCTTCCTTCCTTCCTTCCTTCCTTAGGTCCCAATTCTTCACTCCCTGCGGCTTCCTTCTTCCCTCCCTCCCAATTCTTCCTTCCTTCCTTCTTCCTTCATTCCTTCTTCCCAATTCTTCCCTTCCTTCCTTCCTCCCTCCCAATTCTTGTCCCTCCCTCCCAATTCTTCCTTCCTTCTTTTCCTCCTGTCCCTCTTCCTTTCTTCCCAATTTCTTCCTCCCTTTGTCCCTCCCTCCCAATTCTTCCTCCCTGTCCCCTCCTCAATTCTTCCTTCCTTCCTTCCTTCCTTCCTTCCTTCCTTCCTTCCTTCCTTCCTTCCTTCCTTCCTTCCTTCCTTCCTCCCAATTCTTCCTTGGTTTGATCCTTCTTTGCCCGACTGCTCTGATCATGTCCCATGATGACATCAGAGAAGCTGTTTGACGGAGAAAATGGAAAAAGCATCAAAAATGTCTCAGAAAAGTCATGAAACATTTTTTAAAGATGTGTTTTAGCGTTCTTTAGAGAGCTAAGGATATAAATAAGTAATTTTAGTTTCATAATTACATTATTTATGGACACCAGGATGTGCTTCTGTTCGCACATGCGCAGGACTGATTGTGTTTCCGGAGCGAATCAGGTAGTGAGATATGGACGAAGTAGAATGCTAGCTCCTGTTAGCTTGTTAGCTCGCAGCAGTGAGAGCTTCTACTGAAAGATGGAGCTTCATCAGCTCTTTATTTTAGCTCTGCAGGAGTTTAGCTCAGTCTCTTCTTTGATTCGGCAGCTTTAATGCAGCAAATAAATGTCAAAATGTGTGAATTCAGGACATTTGTTCTCCGTCGTACCTGCTGCTAGCATGTTCTTGTGCTAATTTTCATTTAGATTGCTATAATTTACTTTAAAATGATTCTTTCATTGCTAAATTTGAGTTCCCCTGTGGCAGTTAGAAGAAAAGCCACAGAAAAGCATAAGTCGCACAGTTCAAAGCGTAGGAATAAAGTAGCAGCTAATAGTTGAAATTATGGCTAAATATATCAGAGTATCATCTGCATATGGTTAACATTTCATTCGGTGCTCAGAGTAGATCACAGAGTACTAAATTCTTCAATATTCAATATAATNCTCAGAGTAGATCACAGAGTACTAAATTCTTCAATATTCAATATAATTTATCGAACGGCTAGCTGTAACCATTATCGTTCTGCCCGAAAACGGAAACCAATAAAAAAAACGACACTGTAGCCGCACTTTGGGGTGTTCTGTCAGACCAGCATACCCATAGTCAATACCCATGAGCAAGGCGTCCAATTTGGTTTAGTTTTGTGAAAATAAACTTTAAACTATCTCAACGGGCTTGTATCCCTTTAGTCATGTACAAAAAAACAAAAATTTAAGGTCAAGATTGCCATATGCTTCAAAAAAAACCAAAAAGTGAGTAATTAAATGTTTCTTTAGCGTACATGACTAAAGGGATACACGCTCGCTTGGGAGGTAGTTTAAAGTCTATTTTTGCATAAAACCAAAGGGATAAACGGGTGTATTGGACTATGGGGTATGCGTTGGTCTGATTAAAACAGCAGCAATTTAGCGTACCAATGTGTGTAAATTCCCATCTTCTGACTAAGAGTTTTCTTCATGACTAAATCCAGAACCAGGGAATGTAGATGCGAGACACCACGGAATCAGGCACTGGAATCGCATTACGCAAAGCCGCCATAATTTCGTCACGGAGAAGAAGCAGTTCTTCCAATTTTCTGGGTAACGCCTCCACAGCGTCTCCCACGTCAACAACTGCGCCAGTAGCAGCAGATCTCCAGATAATATTTGACCAGACGAATAAAGCACAGCGATTGCAGACTTTGAGTCGGGAACAAAACAAAGTTACTGAATTTAGTTCGGTATTTGTTACAAATAGATCTGTCATTGATGTGTTTATAACTTTTTTTTTATGTGAAACGTTTTTCAAAATTGTACTAATTTTTACTGGCCCAGTAACTAATGGTTTATGTTCAAATAAACATTTAGGTAAATTTTCTGTTTATTGTGAAATTGGTCCTAATTTTTTATTTCAAGTGGCATTAAAAAATAAAATGTATACCAAAAGAAAACTACCTATAGAATATTGTGTTTTAGTCCAAGCATTGAACCAATTATGAAGAAGACTGATCCACAACATGAACAAACTACACTCTATCAGAGTAATAAAAAAGGTTTCAACCATTCTAAGAAATTCCTGCCATGAAGCTCAAACCAGTCATCATGGTTTTAGTTTTCTGGGGAAACTTCCACTGCATATATCTGCTTTACTCCATTAAAATATCGGTTGTAGAAAAGATATCTAACATTTCAGTGGCAGGTGGAACGGTCCTTATATTTGATATCAGTGATGTCAGCGATGAAAGCCGACTGCTGGCAGAAACTTTGTTCTCAGCTCTACAGAGTTAAATCTCACCAAGTTGGTGGTGGTAATGCTCAACGGTTTTTGCCAACCACCAACAAATTGAAGGGGATGAAGAAGAAGACATTGGACTTTTAGACTTAGACAACTTTAACACAACTATGGTGCCATCTTGGTGCAAAGATCATGTCATCACCTGCCTAGCCAAGTTTCTCTCTTTCTTAAATCAAGCTATTACTGCAACTAACTTATCTGACCTATTTTCTGCATTTATGCTGCTATAGGCTGTGACTCCTGGAGGATCAGTGGGACCCTTTTTCATCATTCTGTATCATTCTATCTCTATAGTTCTTGCTGCTATAGGCAGAAGACTGTTGAGTATCAGAGGGACCCCTTTTTCATCATTCTGCTTCAATCCTATCTTCTATAGTTCTGCTGCTATAGGCTTAGACTGCTGAGGACATAGGACCCCTTTTTCATCATTCTGGCTTCATTCTATCTCTATAGTTCTGCAGGCATATAGGCTTAGACTGCTGAAGGACATAGGGGACCCCTTTTTCATCATTCTGCTTCATTCTATCTCTATTCTTCCCACTCTGCAGAATCTGTTAGTTCAATCTCCCAACGCTTCTGCTCCCTCTGCTTTTTCTCACAGTAGCTTCATCTGGTTATCTGTTCCTGTTTTGGATATTGAACCACATTTAATGTCTTTATTTTCAGATATGGATGGTTAACAGACCGAACCGCAACCTGTTTGTCTATGAACATCTCTTCTATATATATATATCTATAAAATATATTTTTTCTCCTTGTTTAAAGTCTTATTTAGTGCAAACTGAACCTCCCTGCTCTCCTCCAAACATGAGAGCTCCCGTGTCTCATCTCCCCCCCTGAAACCTCGGAAGTTGCAGCTGGTTGAGTGTTTTGTCTAAGAGAGGCTGAGGGTCAGCGGGTCAGGAGCCCCCTGCTGGGTTCTCCCAGGGCGTACGCTCTTTTTACCAGAAGCAACGAAGGACCTGACATCCAATTTCATTCCAGACTGTAAAGAAGGAATTACTGTCACCTGAAAACATTGATGGTAAACTAATAAAAAGGTCTGCTGCTGTATATTTCCTGAATGCATTTTATTTTTCGCAGTGCTTTGTATTTGCAGAGCGTTGCACCCTTCGGGCCACTGAACATAAGAGTCTGCAGAATATTACTGCGACCAACTGGATTATAACTATTCCATCTCTCCAAACCAATCAACAAACAGCTTTTCCAGAGCTCCAGTCTCTGGTTTCCCTCCGGTCTCAGTAGGAGGAACTAGGAGCGGACGACTACAGAAGCTGTAACCATGGAGACGCCCCAGCCCAGCCTCTGTACTTTGTGGCCACTGTTTTCTCCCAGAAAGCTCTGCTAGTTTCCACCCCTGCGGTTTCCTTCCCACAGCTCCTGCCTTCGCTGCATCCACTCTTCCTCCCTCCTGAACTCCAGGTCAGCGATGCTCTGATCTGGGTGGTCTCCGTCTGTCCAGCATCTCAGCCCCACTTTGGTCTCAGGTCACTGGGCTCCAGCCTCAGAGCTCCTCTAACGCGGGTTCATACTATTACTGACACCTGGAAAGTTCTCCCACCTTCTTCCACCAGTCTGATGGCGACGACACGCACATTATTTATTGGAAAATACAAAAACTACTGGGCTAAATGCATACGGGCAAAATGCTAATACTAGTAGCCTGTAATCATGACAACCTTTAGTTTTTCGTGTTATTAAACTGATTTATTTCACTTTTCATCAATTAAACCTCTTTTATATCTTATATAAATAGCATCAGATGGATTTTATTTTATTTTATAAAGTTGCAACCTTCCTCCCCAGAAGTCTTTCTGCTGACTATAAACTAAAGTTGACAGACATTCATTAGAAGAACGTATGTAGAATAGAAGAAAACCAGTCTCACTGGAATCTGCCTTTTTCCGTACACTGAATTTCAAGCACTTCATTCTTTTAAAATCGTATTTTAAACACTGAATTTTTATCTGGTGAAATTTCAGAAATAAACTGAATTGTTCTGAATTTTTTGCAACTGAATTATTTTAAGATACATTTTTATCAGATAAAAAATCAGCGTTTAAAATTGAGTATACAAAAAAAGGCAGATTTCAAGAGACTGTTTTTCTTCCATAATTCTACGGCATCAGGATTAACTTCATGCAGACGCGCATTTATTCTTCCGTCAGCGCATGCGTAACGTGTTACATGTGTGAATAGAGTCCTATTATATGTCACCCACATAAGTACTTGCTGTTTTTCTGTGCGCTAGGACCTGTTTCTGTCCGCTTATGTCAACTTCTGTCAGTCTCACAAAGCTTCCCGCCTGATTAAAAATAACCATTTTTGATACTTAAAGTGTTACTGTTGGGCTTTTTGCTGAGCTGCGTTTGGGTTTCTTACCTTTCTCCCTCCTCAGAGAAACTTCAGCCAAGGTGAGTCTCCAGCTGGTTCCATTTGGATGCTTTCAATTCTATTCAGTCTATTTCTATAGCTCCAATTCACATCATGTCATCTCAGGTCACTTTCCAGTTCACCAGATCATCCAGTCAGATTGATTCAAAGTTTTCTATCTAAGGAAAACCAGCTGATTGCATCGACTCATTGACTCTTCAGCAATCCCTCACACTAAGCATGCTTGTAGCGACAGTGGAGAGGAAAAACTCCCTTTGAACAGGGAAAGCTCCAGCAGAACCAGGCTCAGTGTGAGCGGCCATCTGCTGAGGCCCACTGGGGGTTCAAGGAGACAGAAAGCAGACATAAAAAGCATAGATACAAAAAGGCAACTGTCAACCAGCTCCACAGGCGGCCCATTTAGATCCGAAACACACAGCCAGGCAGGCGAAGCTCCAGCCAGCTCCACCGTATATCAGAGGATGAAGAGAGCACATCCAGTTAGTCACAGTCAGAGAAACAGGACTACACTGGAAAACAGGCCAAACTCCAGCATCTAGAAACAAAGGAGGAAGTATTTAGAGGAGTGGATTTCCTGGGACGGAGCCGAGTCAGTCAAAATTCCACAGAGTGGTAACCTGCCTGCTAGCTCCATGGCTTCTGAGCATTTTGCATCAAGTGAAGACTTACCTTCTTTGTCCAACTCTCCTCGCAGCTTGGCCGTCTCCAAGTCATCAAAAATGAAGCAGCACACACGTCTTTGCTACTTCTGCTGCGTGCGGTCTGAATCTAGCATAATAATCAATACATGCCTAACCCTAAACCTAAATTCAATTCACACCTTAGTCCTAAACCTAACCCCAACACTGTGAAGATAACTGCTCTCATAGGAACCAGTCAATGGACCACATAGGTACCACTGAGTCCCCAAAATGCTCCATATTCCTGTGAAATTGTACTCACCAGGTAATAATCATGGCCGCTGGAACCATGACAATAACGGTCGAAACACTCTAAACCAGCTCTGTCCAGAATCGGTCCCGTTGGGCCGCTGTCATGCAGGTTTTAGAAGTTTCTCTGCTTTAGAAGAGCTGCCTTCAATTAATATCTGATTAACAGGCTTTTGCTGAACCTTAATCAGCAGAATCAGCTGAAATAGTGAACATTGAAAACCAGCAGGACAGCAGCCATCCACTTCGGCCTGCACTAAATGTATACATTGTGTCATGCTCTTGGAACTGATGACTGGCTCAATTACTCATTTCACCCACCTGTCTAACTCTGCCCAGTTTCTCATTACCTCCATCTGATCCACCTACTCCTGCCTCCATTTAGCTGCCTGCTACCTGTAATCAGTGGCAGATTATTTTCTCCAGCCTGCTGTGAAAGTGTTCGTGTACCTTTGTGTTTCTGATTACCTGATGCAACCTGTTCTGCCTCTGAACTACTGAGCCTGCCTGTTCCCTTCTGAGCGGTTTGCCAGACCTGGCTTTGGACTCCTGGACCTCTGAACCTGCCTGTTCCTGTTCTGATCTTTTTGCTTGACCTGTCTGCTGACTCCTTCATGTTGGCAGCCCATCGGCTGGATCTTCCCTTGTTTTAATCCCAATTCAGTCTCGCCTCGAATATTCGGTCCTGCGTTCTGAGCCGTTTTTTATTCTAGGTTTTAAAGTTTTTTCCAGTTTTCCGGGAGTTTATTCCAGATTAGCAGAGCATAAGAACTAAAAGCTGATTCTCCACATTTGCTTCTAGTTCTGGTTCTGCACAGATGATCCAATCCAAAAAAGCGAGAGGTCTGGCTGTTGATCCCCTGCCAACCAGTCTGTATTTTGTAGCTAGACCATTCAGTGATTTCTCAACTAACTTAAAGATTTTAAAGGAAAAGTCCGGGTATTGAGGAATAATCAATGAACCATTATTTATATATAAAACAAATCCGTTCACGATAATTGAATGAATTTAGTGGTAGCGGACATTTTTACCCACATATAGTAGCCCCTCCCTCCTGCCATCTTCCAGCAGTGGCGTCGCGGTGCTTGGTAAGCCTAGCGCCATTCTCCCAGCTTTCCAAGCTAAATCAATGGGAACTACTAGACACATCTGCAATCAACAACAATTGTGAAGATTTCCAGAGGACTTCACCATTGAAATTCACCAGAGCTATAGTGAAACTGACAATGCCCCGTGCATGGCAGCTGGATGCTGGAATACATGGGGTAAAAGTGAAAAAAAAGAGTTATTCCACCTTTCTGATTCCTGATCCTCCCGCGGGCCGGGTTGGTGGTTGGATACAGCCAACTTGAAGAGGAGAAGATTTGCCATCAGAACTTCCTGGCCAGAGAAAAAACCCGTAATATGTAGCCAACATTTTGGAAGAAGAATGTTTTCAAGATGACTTGGATAATAGCGTTGTGACAAACACCAGATACAGCACTGGGACTTGATCAGCAGCCGATACCGCACCGTGACAATGTCACTAACCAGTAGGTGGCAGTAGTGTTCTTTGACAAACATGGATGCCTCCAGTAGTAAAGCACATTCACATGAAAATTACTCTGGATTAAAAACACTGATCATTTATTGAACAGGATGGAATCATTTCAGATTTAAAGAACTTTCAGGAGTTTGAATCCTGAATATAACCAGACTTTTCCTTTCAAATCTATTCTGTGAGATACGGGGAGCCAAAGGAAGGACTTTAGAACCGGGCTGATGTTCTCTACTTTCTTAGTTCTGATGAGGACACAGGCAGTAAAACAAAGGTTCAGGTCTGAGTCTGTCACTACACTCAGATTTAGAGCCTGATTGCTGCTTAGTCTAGAAACTACGACTTCAGTTTAGTTTTAAATAAGCTGAAGAACATTTTGTCCAATCTTCTCTGCATTCATTCAGAGCTGGAATGGGTTCACCTGGTGACACGTTTAGCTGTCTCCTGTCGTATGCAGCGCTATGGAAAAGTATTTTATTAGGATCTCTGTTAAACAGAGCAGAAAGATACTGAATACGAGGGACCCTAAGACGGAGCCTTGGGGAACGCCACAAGGGATTTCTATGGTCTCTGATGCAACATTATGACTGACAAAAAAAGTATGAGTACCTCCAGTATGACTTAAACCTGAGCTAAATCAGAAAGACTGACACGGTTTTTAAGGTGCTCTAATAAAATGCAGTGAAAACACTATTGCATATTATTGTTGCAGGATTGGATGCAGCTAAACAAAACAATCAAGTGTCAGAAAGGAAACACAAATGATGCTTCGTGTGTTTTAAGTCTCTGTTTTTAAGAATGGAAAGTGTATTTTCTATTTGATCAGAAACACATTATTTTGATGTAAACTGAGAACGTAGTAAAGACAACTCTAACATTAACTAAGGGCTTGCTTTCTTGCCAATTTCCTTCTTTCCTTAAAGCTTGTTTTTTCCATCTTTGTTTTTATTCCCCTTCATAATTTATTCTTCTTAACACTTTCCAAGCAGCCGTCCTGTTCAACCTCCCAGCCTCTCTATGGATTTCTGGGTCATATAATACACAATTTCTATAACAGAATCAGGTTATCTGCAACCTCCACCTGCTGTGGTTATGTGTGTGAGGAGACAAATAGATGTGTTATCAGGCAACACCAGTGTTTAAGAGAGGAAACTGCACAGGTCTGGGTCAGGCTGATGATGCCCACGTTCAGAAAGTCTCTGTTATTGGTGCTTTTTCACATCGTAACTCATCGCAACTTCACTTATCAGCATCAAACACGCATTCAAGGCACTAAAGTTCTTTAAATATAGAGCTCACAATACCCACCTGTTATTATTATGTCCGTTTTTTACTGGCCTTAGGCTACAATTGTTTGGAGTCTCGTTTATAAACTGTCCAGATGATAGACTGCAATATTCAGCATGACCTGGTTAGTTAAAATTTATTTATTGTTTATTATTGCACAACATGCAATATTTTTTTCATTTTTGTCTTTACTAATATAAGACATGATAGTAAAACAAGTAAATAATAAAGGTTTAATAATAAAAAAATTCATAATTCTGCCTCCCAGATAATACCAGAAGATATTGGGCAACTAATTTATTTCAGAAACTTCCTTTTTCTAAAACAATCCTGTAAAATGTAGTAATGAAAATTTTGACTTCATACATTAACAATTATCTGTTTCCTTTCTGGATCAAATATGTTTTTTTTGCAGGTTAATGTATCCTTAAAGATATGAAGCTGCCCCCTATCTGATTATTTTAATCTAAGTTTGTTAAATATTGTTTAGGATATTCTGGTAATTTCAGTGCTATGGAAGAAAAACAGTCTCATTGAAATCTGCCTTTTTTTGTGCACCGAATTGCAAACACTGAATTCATTTAACACCGTATTTTAAACACTGACATTTTTTTTTAGCTCTTAATTTTAAACATTGAATTTTTTTAGCTCTGAATTTGAAACACAGATTTTTTTTTTCACATTAAATTCCTTACACTCAATTTTCATCCTGTGAAATAAAATAAATAAAGTAATAAAAAAAATGTAGCTGCAAAAAAATTCGGGTCCAAAAAATTCACCTGCAAACGTGTCAATCTTTGGGTGAACTCAAGCCAAAGCAATCTACACTTGACGCCATTGAGCAGCTTCTAGCCAATGAAATCTGCTTTTTTCCAGCTGAATTTTTTGCAACTGAATATTTTCTGCAGCAAAATTTTGGTGGCAAAATTTTTTGTAACTGAATTACTTTGCAGCTGAATTTTTTGCAACTGAAGCTTTTCTGCAGCTGAAATTTTTGCAGCAAAATAGTTTTGTACATGAATTTTTGTTTGCAGCTGATTTTTTTGCAGGTACATTTTTTGCAGTTGAACTTCACAAATTTTCACCAGATAAAAATTTATTTCAATATGTAAAATTCAGTGTTTAAAATACTGTATACAGAAAAGGGCAGATTCCAGTGAGTGTTTTTCTTCCATACTGTGCAGATTTAGATATGAGTTTCATACAGCAAGACTGCTTTAATTTATTTATTATTTTTAGTTTATGATTTCATGCTTTCCTAATTTTACTTATCACTAAGTCCACAAATGATTCAGTAATGACAGTGAAAAAAAACTTTTTTGAATACAAAGTTGACATATTTAACCTCTTTATATCCCCCTCATTGTGAAGTAATCCTGGCCTATTTTTTACACCCCAATGGAAAACCTAATAACTGAGGAACTGTAAGCCCAAATTACATCATTTGAAAGCTAACACCTTCTAGTTTCTGAAAAACATAAATAAAATTAGGTAATTAAAACACAGCCTAAGCTGCATCAGTTCAAACATGACTCAAAGTTGTTGGGGTTTTTTTTTATTCTAGAAAATAATAGGTAATAGCGGGTGAGCTGCAACCCCACCTCAATGATCTGAGTGAATTTGATCCAACTTTAGCACTCAGCAATACTGTAAGGAAGCCTTGATGTTATATTCAGTCAGACTCAGCTCAGCTCTGGTAGGAAGACTTCAAAACTAGGGCTGCAGCTTTAACGCTTAGATTTCAATTAATGATTCAGAAGTATGTTAATCCAAAATGAAGACAATCAACTACATTTTCGTATATACATCCTAAAATCACTTTCTTGTACACCTGTAAATCTGATGCACAAGTGGCATCTACAGGTGTTGCTCGACTGGGGATATTCAAGCAGGAATACGAGCACTGCAGTGAGGTGTGCTCTTTCATATAGATATCAAAGGTACAGTGAAAGTGTGTCCGTGGTCAGAATAATACCCGCTCCATATCTAAACAGCGCAGGCAGTTAGGAAGACGCTAGGACCAGGTACATAGAATATATGGCCGTTTCCCAACTCACTAGAATGTGAGTAAAGACAAGAACCCAGGAAATTCGGGAGCACGCAGAATAAATCTGGGTCAATTGCAACAGATACGTACTGATGACTTCACCACATTCAAAGCTCGTCAGGAGCTGCATTTCACCTCCTGTTATTAATAGACTCTAGATAATAATAAATTATGACTTTTATTATTTATTGGGGGAATAATAATGAACACAGACAGATAAACACAAATCAAATTAACATTTTGATAAATAAACCAATCAAACCTCCATCAGAGCCAGTGGTACTTCACACACGGCTATGCAGAGAGAGGGCGGCTGCAGACGGGCTAACGTTAGCCCTGGCCGCCGCGGATGGACTAACGTTAGCCCTGGCTGCTGCGGACGGGCTAACGTTAGCCCTGGCTGCTGCAGACAGGCTAACGTTAGCCCTGGCTGCTGCAGACGGGCTAACGTTAGCCCTGGCTGCTGCAGACGCGACTAACATTATGCCCTGGCTGCTGCGGGCGGGCTAACGGCATTAGCCCTGGCTGCGAGCAGAGGCTAACGTTAGCCCTGGCCGCTGTGGACGGACTAACGCTAGCCCATGCCGCTGCGCGCGGGCGGGCTAACATTAGCCCTGGCCGCTGCAGGCGAGTAACGTTAGCCCTGGCCGCTGCAAATGGGCTAATGATAGCCCTGGCTACCGCAGACGGACTATTGTTAGCCCTGGCTGCTGATGACGACCTAACGTTAGCCCTGGCGCTGCAGATGGACTAACATCAGCCCTGGTCGCTGCGGACGGGCTAACATTAGCCATGGCTGCTGCACATGGGCTAACGTTAGCCCTGGCCACTGCACCGCGGGCTAACGTTAGCCCATCTGGCCGCTGCGGACGGGCTAACGCGTTAGCACTGGCTTTGATAAATAAAACAATCAAACCTCCTTCAGACCTCCAACGTCTTCAAACTTGAAAACAAAGTTGGATTGTTATGTTAACTTTCTTGGAATGACTATGACCTGGATGACTGAGGATCTTCACCAGCTATGTAGATTTTGTTTATGGATCTCACAAATTCATTTTGTCACCAGGAGCTCTTGACAGAGCCACAAAAACGGCATTAAGGACAAAATTAACGTGAGATTATAAATGATAAACCCTCCATTTGTTTTATCACTTTCTCTAGTTTCTTCTCTTTGCGTCATGGTTTTGGTTCTGTTCAAGTTTTATCTTTCAGTTTTCATTGGTTTTATTTCCATTTTATGTTATTTTTGATTGTATTTGAGTTCTTTGGTATTTCTTGTTTGCTCTCTGCTGCCCTCTTGTGTCAGTCTCCTTCTCCTAGCTTCCTTCTTGATTCCTCTGTTCACACCTGCTCCCAATCTGCTGATTAGCCTTCTCTTTGTTTCTCTCTCCCTTATATTCACCTCCTGCTCAGTCCCTGTTGCTGGGTTGTCTTCATTTCTTTGCCCCCTTGTTGTGAATATTCCTGATTTTCAGTATTTTTGGATTTTGTGGATTTATGTTTATTGATTTTTGCTTCTTTAACCCTTTTTGTTATTAAATCTTTCAGAAACCACTTCAGCTTCGGTGTCTGCATTTGGATCATCTTCAGACCTCCACCCAACCTGAGAGTCTGTGTTATGACAGAGACTCAAAAACTCACTGGGTTAGAGGGAGCAGAAAAACAAATGTGAAGATCCCATTTTCTTCCCAAGCCTTAAAACTTTAACTTCTACCCATTTTTTTAAGAAAATAAAACAAGTCAGAGTATCCTTTTCCATCCTCTTCTTAATTACTGCGCCATGTCTGAGTATCGGGTCTGTGGTTGTAAAGCGATGCAGAGATTTTAATGAGCAGGATATACAGTGGTGATGAAAATAAGCTGATTTTAGGTCCTTATGCTCCTCTAAGTGTAGAAAAGGTTCTAACCTCCGTCTTTCCAGGCTGTATGAATATTTTTTTCTGCCTTAATGGACAAATTGGACGCTGCTTGTCCGTAAATCATGATGTGACAGACGTCCTCTGTGTGCGAGGCCTGGCGAATGTCCCTCCAGTCTTGTGGTTAACACAGAAAGTCGTGCAAAGAGGTCCCTCACCCTCCTCTCACTCTTCCTCACCCTCTTCCTTCCCTTTTTCACCATTTGTCCCCACGTTGCGGTACGTGTGGTCTATACCCATTAGCGACCCTGTGTTTCTCCTTTGTAAATTGTGTTCCCTGATTTATTTATTGGCTCGTTCGGGACGACGCGGATCCTTCTGAGGTCGGGTTTTTCTTCTTTCGATTGGTCGCCTTGACCGAGGCTTCCCACCGTAATTTAAAAGTGTTTTTAGGAAATTTTCTTTGGTGCGTCTGTGTATATGTGAGGGGGTTTGGTTGACTTAACATGCTCGCCCACTTACACGATGCTAAAAGCATGGAATAAAGCCTTAGGGGTGTGAATGTCTAATTAGTTTATTGAAAATGTTCCTCTTAGGCTGTCAGGAAACATCCAGAAAGACACTCATTGATTTTTTCTGTGCTTCTGAGTGACTGCTAGGGTGTTTGCCTGCTCACAATGAATAATTGTATTCAACTGTGAAAATTAAAGAGAAAAAAGAGGATGGGACCAATCTGCCCCCGACCTTTCCATATATGGTCATAATTAGAAAAAGATCTAGATGGTCAGCAAAAAAAGGCCCTGACCGCCCACCATAGATACAATCTCTACATTTCTTTAGTGTAGTTTTTAAGATGTAAATCAGTCAGAAACATTAACCTACATTCATAACCTAAAGCGGAGGTCTCCAACAGCGGGTCCGCGACCCCTAAGGGGTCCACGGAGGTACTGCATGGGCGTCGCCAAAGTTTTTAGTTGATTAGACTTTTTTTCCACTAATTGAAATGTCTTTAAATCCCACATTAACATGAATCCAACAGACTGTAGTAAACAGATAAATGGAGGCAGAAGATGTCTTTCAGTCATCAATATGCTCACATTCAGAGATTACACAGGAGCTCTTTTCAAGCTGGACACCGTTTCATTCACAACACCTGTCCCATCAACCAGGAAGCAGAAATACTTTAATAATCCCAGGGAGGAATTACTTTGGTTACATTACTCTCCATCTGTATAAGAGTGACTATAGGACCAGTTTGATAGAACACTATTTAATACAATATATATAATTAGGGGGTCCCCGCTCCATCTCACCATTAGTTTGGGGTCCTTGGATTGGAAAACGTTGAAGACCACTCTTGACCTAAAGTTTAATATTCTTCTCTTCAGCTTCATTAATTTATTCCAAACATTTAGATTTATGTGGTTGGTATATTTTTTATCCAATCAGATTTGGTATAAAGGAAAAAAGGTTCGGCGCAGTGTCTTTGCCATTCCTAGAACTGCACTTTTCTGGGCCGAGATGTCCAGTGTTGCTTTTCGTCAAGGCTTTGACGAAATCATTTCGGCCCCTGAAGATTAGGACTAAATGTAAGATGGCTGCCAGAAAAAAAAACTGCCTGTAACCACTCCTCCAGTTTGGGGCTCGCTGCCCCGAGGGCCCCAATGACCACGGGTTCCACTGCCATTACCATTCGGTCCGTCTGTATCTGGAAGTCCCTCAGGATCTTGGCTCGATCATTCTCTTCTGCTCTCTCTGCTTTTTCTCATAGTAGCTTCATCTGGTCTGTTCCTGTTTGGCTGTGACTCCATCCTGAGAGAAATATCAGCTGTGCTGCTGCCATCAACACCTTTGTTTCTAGATGTTGGAGCTTGGCCTGTTTTCCAGTGTAGTCCTGTTTCTCTGACTGTGACTAACTGGATGTGCTCTCTTCATCCTCTGACATGGGAGCTGGCTCGAGCTCGTCTGCCTGGCTGTGTTTCCTGGACGGGCCGGGGGCGCCTGTGGAGCTGGTTGACAGTTGCCTTTTGTATCTATGCGTTCTTTTTCTATGTCTGCTTCTGTCTCCTTGAACCCCAGTAGGGGCCTCAGCAGATGGCCGCTCACACTGAGCCTGGTTCTGCTGGAGGTTTCTTCCTGTTCAAGGCAGTTTTCTTTCCTCTCTCCACTGTAAGCTACAAGCATGCTTAGTGTAAGGGATTGCTGAAGAGTCAATGAGTCGATGCAATCAGCTGGTTTTCTCTTAGATAGAAAACTTTGAATCAATCTGACTGGATGATCTGGTGAACTGGAAAGTGACCTGAGATGACATGATGTGAATTGGAGCTATAGAAATAAACTGAATTTACTTTAATGCTGATTCCGCTTCCAGCTGATCATAATGTTACCCTTTATCCAAGTAGAGGAAGTCATGGTCAGCAGCAAGCTTCAGACTTTATCTTCTCCCTGATGTGGGCTGCAGCTGCATTCTGGGAGAGCTCAGGTCAAAGAGAAAGAATAGAAATTGGGAGGACAGTTGTGCTTGTAGCAGGAAGTATTAGGGCAAGGCTAGAAATTTCAGTTGTTATTTGTTTATTTTTAGAATAAAAGTCGTAATATTAAGAGAATAAAGTCATCATAACACAACCCGTTCAGAAAAAAAGCTTGGAGCTCCGCCCAGCAGATGGCGGCCGACCAGCTCCACCAATCAGCATCAGAGTCCACTTTGACATCCTGCCCAGTTTGATGCTGCTGCTAAAAGATTTCCTGATGTGTCAATGATGCTAAAGTAGAACTTCCCATGATGCTCCACATTCCTCATTTTAGGGAAGAAAGGGCTTCTGGGAAGAGTTGACATAAAATAAAACTTTATTCTTGTAATTTTAGGACTTTATTCTCTTAATGTTATGTCTTTATTCTCGTTATTTTATTACTACTCTCGTTGTGACTTTATTCACGTAATTTTCAGATTTTATTCTCGTAATTTTACGACTTTATTGTTGTAATTTTATGACTTTATTGTCATATTTTTACGACTTTATTCTCGAAATAGAAAAACAAAATCTCTCGCCTGTTCCTAATAGAGAGGCATACGGGGGTGTAGCATGGGTTACATGCACGCTACGAGCTGGACCGGCCAAGGATCAGCCCATCAAAGAAAGCTGGGAAATATATTTTTAATGGCTACTACTGGAACCTGTAAAGTTACAATTACATGGTTTTTAACAGGACTGCACGGTGCAGCAGTGTGTAGTGCTGTTTCTTTGCAGCATGCCTGAAAATGATTCCTTGTTGTTATATTTGACGTTCTTTGCTGTGTTCACAGAGTAGCTACAATTGTCAGGCAATACATTCATTCTCTGTTTAGTCGTAATGTGAATCTATTGGTTGCAGTAGATTTAACCAGAATTTCCTACCCAGCATTTGTGGTTTTTATTTTTACAAAACTCTACCATCTATAATTTTCATACCAATTTGCAATGATTTACTATTTTCCGTCAGTCTATTGAGTAAGATCTCCAAAAAGACCAAAGTTTGCAAAAACCTTTTAGTTTAGGAGGTTTGAAAATATACACAATGATTTAAAATAGAAAGACAGACAGTAGTAGTCAGAGTTACCAATGTTAACCACCAGTCCATTTTGCCTTTATGCATAATATTGATTAGATAAGAGAAAAAATAACAAGGCAGTACTTTTCAAAATCGACTAAATAATTTACCAAAAAAAAAGATAAAATCCTTTATGGAGTCTCTGCTTACTTATTAAACCCGCCTATGTACTGACAGATACGTTTTATTCTTGTTGAGCAAAAATTGATTTTCTGACACAGCAAATGAGAAAGAGGGGCCGTGGACGAGGAGGATACCTATCTAGTCATGCAAAAAGTCAAGGTTTGTTAAATGTGCATTCTTTCATTGGAGAAATGAAAATAAAGTAGAGCGAACGCTGAAAAAAGAGAACTTTTATGCATCTGACAGAAGAGAAGGAAGGAGACAGAAATACATAGCGAAGAAAAAAAGAGGTAGATAGAAGCGCCTGAGGCTGCCTTTACTTCAATATGAATGACTGAACAGGTGCATTAGAGCAGAAATCTCTCTCCCTCTCTTTGCTACAAACACACACTCTGTGCAGAAGGAACAGTAAATACCCATATATCATGTGACCCGCTCTGTTTTATAAAGGGAGTTCTTAAGCTATCTTTATTTAGAGAGAGAAACGAGAAATGCAATTTCATCTTTTTAAATACACTTTTTCATCCTGCATGGGCCCAGAAACTGAGGCTGTTATATGAGTTTTAGTTTGACTTTCAAGATTTTGGCTATAGTCTAAAATCAGGTGCATCATGTTGAGATCATTATTTCCATTTCATGGCACTATGAATTCATAATGCTCTGTATTTTAGCGCAATGCTAATTATAACATTTCATTTTGCATTGTTGTATATTTGGGGTTTTTTGACCTCACATGTATCAGTTATCTCCTTAAATGACAGTTATTAGCGGTTATCAGTCCCATAGTGCCTCCAATCTACCAGTAGACTCCTAATCCCAACCCTAAGGTAATTCCCTTTAACCCTCAGGATTAAGTAATCTAAAAAAAGTTGATTTGCATGTTGCTCATATCAAACCACCCCTCCTAAAATAATCTAATATCCTGTCATCTGAGTAGTTTTTTTAAAAACCACATTAAATGTGTGACTGAAACATGCGAAATTCACTCGAAGTAAAGCTTTAAAATGCAGAAGCCTACTAGAAGATATATGAGTCTCAATCTGAAGCCATTCTATGGGACTAATAAACACTAATAATGAACATTTGATAGTTGATTACATCCGAAACAGTGCATCTAACAAGAAATCCTACTAAGGGGATTTAAATCTAAACTATTGCTCTTACATTTCTCCCACAGTCAGTTTTGTCTCCCCTGTTCTATTGCCTATAAATGTTAGACACAAACTCATTGAAACACAGAGACCATTCATTGCATAGAGCAGGTTTCCTTCCATCTATTCCAAAAGAAGTGGATTCTTGGCCCCTGGACAGATCGCAGCAAGGACCTCCAGAGAGAGACTCCATATTTGGCCTGCTTCCCTTCCTCTGACGGGACATCAGTTCTATTCTGACTTTATGCGGCACATTGGACAGCCCAGGTCACAGGGACAAGCTGGGGCAACTGGGAAAATGTTGTCACTGGGGGAATGTCTTTTATGTAAATCGGGTAGTAGCCAATCAAAGTCCCCATCTTGATGGGCCCTTGGCTGGTTCTTAGTTGGCCCTTGGCTGATCCTTGGCTGGTACTTGGCTGGTCCTTGGCTGATCCTTGGCTGGTACTTAGTCGGTCCTTGATGGTCCTTGGCTGATCCTTAGCTGGTCCTTAGTCGGTCCTTGATGGTCCTTGGCTGGTCCTTAGTCTGTCCTTGATGGTTCTTGGCTGGTCCTTGGTTGGTCCTTGGCTGGTCCCCTACAATTCCTTTTTTAACATCTAAAATATTCTTTCTGTAATGATTTGTGGACATTAAGATCTAAAGAGAAGCGCTATCTCCTGGTCAGACCCTGTAATTCAGTGAAAGGGTGGAGTCAGAGTAAAAGAAATATTCATTCCCAGGAGAAGGCCGGTGGCTGGAAGTTGGAGAGGATTTTGCTGCCATTGGGCTTGTGACTGGAAACGGCCATTTTGAATGGCTGCTACTGTGAACACATGGAGCAGGTAACAAACCGCAGCGGTGACCGTCTCCCCCTTGGGTTCTGAGTGTGGACTCCACCTGGAAGTGACCGAAAAGAAATGTCAGTTGCAAGTATACACCTTTAACTAATTTAAATTCAGTATTTTTTATACCCCTTTTTGAGTGGCCAAAAAAAGCCCGTTCAAACATGGGAACCTTCAGCTTTTAGTGGCAGTGGGAACCATCCACTGACCTGCAGTGAAGAATTTGCCAAGCGGCCCGGGTTAAAATCACTCTTAAATGGTTTGACTCCAGACAGGAAAGGGGGTATGACAGAGGGCGAGAGACATGCGGCAAAGGACCATAGATCGGATTCAAACCCGGGTCAGCGGCGTGAAGGGCTAAGGCATCTGTACATGGGTCATGCACGCTAACCACTGCGCCACCTACACGCCCTAAATGAACCAATTTAATAACTCCGGACTTTCAGTTTCTGCAATAGCAAAATCACATAAATTGGTAAAATATTGGGCAAAATTAAGTTCATATTTTGCTTTTTGCTCTTAGTTACAACAAGAATCTGATAATTTGAAAAAAAAAAAAACTATACAAATACAAATATAAGTATATATGCACACACTGACACTGACAGTGAAATTACCTGTAAAACATCTTCCCACAGCCGGCAAACTGCTTGTTTTTGCAGCAAAATGCTGCCAATGGAGACATTTTTACTGTGCATCTCTGTGGGAGTGGCAGTACCAGCATGGCGGACGGTGGCTTTGCTTTTTTCAGCAGCAATCCAGTGAATAAATAGAGATCAGTGGTGTGAAGCGAGCCAAGTGCTGATTGTTAGCAGTAAGCTGATGAAGATTCTCAGTCATCCAGGTTATAGCCATTCCTAAAGAGTAAAAAAAAAAAAAAAAACCCGCTGGACTTTGTTTCCAAGTTTGAAGAATTTTCTCTTCCTATCAAGGAAGCTTTTTCAATTCAAAGTGTCAAAAATAGCATTAAGTTTGAGGCTTTTTACAGTGAAACAAAAACATGCAAAGTCAAACAGATGGGTCCACCACATAGGAATGGGGGTCGTTTGGATTCTTCGTTAGCCTACAGTACAATACGCAAAGCCTGTCTATGGGATCCATTCCCCCTAACGACCCCCCTTTCAGAGACATAGACAGGTATCGGGTATTGCAGGCTATCAGAGAAGGTCCTTTAGATTGCCTTACTGCCATCTCAGATGCTGACCTTCAAATTCCAAGAAGTCAGGAAATGGTGGCTACAATATTATGTGTTTCACTGAAACCTGGCTGCAGCATTATATACCCGATCCCATTGCCTCTTGCTTACTTACATTGCCAGCAAACAGAGATTTAAATAAGGCTGGGAAAAGAAAGGAGGGCTCATAGCTGCACTCTGCCAACCGCCTTTCTAGATACTAATACTCTCCTCACCAGAAGGTTGAAGAGGCGCTGTACTCTCTCCCTTTCTCTGTTCTCTTTTCTCTCTTTCATTTATTTGTGTGTCCATTGCATTTTAAAATAGTTCCTAAATGATGGCCAGTATAATTTCATGCATATTTATCTTGTGGAGCATCATAGCAAAAACCGTAACGGTTCATTTATAATAGTAAATCTGTTGGGTCTCTCCTTGGCTCCATGAAAGCAAAAAGGAGTGCTACACTGTCAGAGATGACAAGTAAAAACAAAGAAGAGGCATTGAGACCGATGGCAATATTGGCACCCATGGTGACTAAGTAAAAACAATGTTTAAAGTGATAAGCACAGACATCTGAGGAAGGAAAATAGCCGAATGTGACTGATGGGTGAGTAATTATAGTTGCAGTTGAGGCCTGGGCCTGCTCTAGTGAAAACGTCACCATCAGTAGGCATGTCTGGCTTAGTGTTTCCCTGTATGTCATTCTCACTACTAATAAAAGCTTCATGTTTTCTGGGTTGGATAGATGTACCAGATGATCAGCTGGTATGACTGACTATATATTATTTGCTTTTCATCCTGTAGATCTTTTTCTGGATCAACTCTCCATTTAATGACCTTTTCTTCAATTAATAACACCCATATGTCTGTTTCTGCAGCTTACATCTTCAGCAGTTAGTGCTGGAAGAATAAAAAAAAGAAATGCACCGTTACTGAGGCTGGTTCATAATGATCTCAGGTAAAATAATGATGTTTAAGATTCTATAATGTGTGGACGAGGGGCTGTTCACTATAAAAACAGTAAATCGGTAAAGACACTAAAGCCAAAGCAGATGTGTGTCAGTGTTCAGTGTGATTAGTGCCATCTGAATACACCTGGCAGTAAGGTAGGAGCAGGAGGAAGCAGGATGCTTCCTATACACCCTAAAAACACATTGGTCAATACAACCAAACCATCCATCATCCATCCATCTGTTTAAGGATGGTGTACTTATGTCTGCGGCTCAGTTGGAAAAAGAATATGGAATCCCCTTAAAAACCAACTACTTCAGATACTTTCAGATTCGAGACTTTGTGAAAAAGACATTCTCCTCATCTTTGGAATCACCGCAGAGTGGGTGGATAGATGAACTATTAGATATGAATCCGACTACTAAGGGGGCAATTTCTGTGCTCTACATTAACATCCAAAGGATGACTTCCCCATCCCTTGACCACATAAAAAGAAAATGGGAGGAAGAACTAGGGCTAGACATATCAAATAACAAATGGAGGTGGGCTGTAGAATACATTCATTCTTCATCAGTGTGTGTTAGACATGGATTAACACAATTTAAACTGGTACATAGGCTTCATTTCACCAGAGACAAACTGGCGAGAATGTTTCAGGGAGCCGATCTGACTTGCCCTAGATGTAAACAGCTGCCAGCCAACACATCCCATATGTTTTGGTCCTGCCCCAGACTCAAAAAATTCTGGATTGAAATCTTTAAAACTTTTTCATCTGTCTACAGGAAAGATATTGAACCCGTCCCTCTGGTAGCCATTTTTGGTGTGGCACCGGGGGGCACAGAATTAAGGACAGCCCAAAGAAGGGCAATGGCATTTTCTTCGCTGTTGGCCAGGAGATTGATTCTATTTTATTGGGTAAAAGCAGTTCCACCAACACATAAACAATGGATAGAGGAGGGAATGGCACACCTAAAGCTGGAACATCTTCGATTTACATCACAGGGAACCATTAAGAGATATTTCAAGATTTGGCAACCTTTTATTTCTTGTTTTGAATCTGAAATTCCATTTGCTTCAGCATAATCGGCAGTATTTTTTTTTGGCGGAATTAGTATCATTATGATTGTTATTCATACTGTTTTCAACCCACGGATGTCTGGAACATGGGTTGTATGTGCGAGGTGTAGTAACTTTCTTGTTGTTAGTTGATCCATGTCTTTCTTTTTCTTTTGTGATGTTTGTGTGTGATGCATATATGGAAAGTCTTTTTTTTGTTTGCGCTTTGTTTGTATGCCCTGGATGGGATGTCTGTTGGTTTAATATGAAAAACTAATAAAAACAATTTGATTATTCTTTACCCACAGGTTTTTTTTTAAAAGGACCAAATAAAATCTAACCTTATCATTATGATATGGTGTCTCCAGAGAAGGTCTAAATATCATCTATCCGTCTGAAGTTGAGTGTCGGTGCAGCTGCTAAATGATCTGACAGAGAATGGATTAATCCTCTAAAGTGTTAGCTCGCTGTATTCACACTTTAACATCATGAATGATGAATGAGGCGAGCTGTGTGTGTGTTTGGCTCCTGCTTTGGATTCAGACTGAGAACCTTTTCTTCAGATTTCAACACCAAAGTGAGGACATTTTGCACCAAAGTGAGGACATTTTGCTCCAAAGTGAGGACATTTTGCACCAAAGTGAGGACATTTTGCACCAAAGTGAGGACATTTTGCTCCAAAGTGAGGACATTTTGCCTCTGGTGAGCTGTAGGGATTGAGCTTTAGGGTTATTAGAACCCAGAAATGAGGGAAAATCAATGGTCCTCACTACATATAGCAAGAGGAGAATGCGTATGTGTGTGTTGGTGGGTATACGGTTACGGCTAGCCTTTCACTGATAACCATGGGCTAATGCTAAGTCACTGCTGCAGTCTTTTATCTGCCTCATTAAAATCTACTCCACTAATTATGACTCGGTTTGTCTCATTGATTCTCTTCGTCTCATTTTCTGTTTGTTCTCCTAAACGCATCGGTCGCTAACGCTCCTCACTGCTAGAATTCATTGGTAAAAGTTTGCTGCATAAATCTGACCTCTGGTTTAAAATATTCTATTCAGAAAGATTTTATTTATCCCTAATTAAAATATCGCATGATAGAATAGAATAAAATCAAAAAGAACAGGACATATTAGAACAGAACATTAGCTGAACATGGAAATAAAACCACGGAAACAGTTTATGATGCAGGAATAGCTACATGATGTAGTACTAAATTAGAACAATGGCAGTACAGTAGTAATGTTTTTGTTATGTTCTATTCTATTATGTTGTATTCTATATTATTCTATTCTATTCTCTTATAATCTGTTCTGTTCTATCTTTTATGGTTTATTCTGTTATTTCTGTTATATTATGTTGTTCTCTATTCTGTTCTGTGCTCTTCTAATATGTTTTGCATTCTATTTTATCTTATTCTATTCTATTCTGTTTCTATTCTATTCTATTCTGTTATGTTATATTCTGTTCTGTTCTGGATAGAATCATATCTTTCGAATCGCTCACAGTCTGTCAGGATCAGTGATTATCTCTCAGGGCCTCACGTCACGTCCACAGGTGTACCTGAAGGTTCTATCTTGGGGCCTCTGCTATTTTCTCTATATATAAACAACCTCCCCTCAGTTTGTTCAGATGTGTGTATCCAGATGTATGCAGACGATACTGTCATTTATACTTATGGTAAAAACACAAAACAAGTTGCTGAAAAACTAACACAGTCTATGGTCCATGTCTCTGAATGACTGAATCCATCCTGCTTAAAACTTAATGGAACTAAAACAGTTTCAATGTACTTTTTAAATCCAACAAGTGAATACTAACTAAAATACTAACTCATATATATATATATATATATATATATATATATATATATATATATATATATATATATATATATATATATATACCTATATATATATATATACTATACTGTTTGCACATTTCTGTCAGTCCTCAGGTCCCAAGTCCAGTGGATATGTTTTGAATTTTTATGGAAAACATATATATATATATATATATATATATATATATATATATATATAATTTCCATGTTTTGCTGCTTTGAATTTAATCATTTGCCCTCTACGATCTAACAAAAGGAACTCAGAAATGAGGACGAGCGGGAACCCTGGTCGAGGGCTGTAGGCTTTTGCTTTATTGCAGGCGGTCTGGAGACTCAGCGGGGCAGAGCAAAGCGGGGAGGCGCTGACAGAGAATGTGGGATTTGGGATTAGCATGACATGTTTGGTTATGTTTATGTTAGCATAAACAAAAGCGTGTTGCACAATGCTTGCAGACTGTTGCACTTTTATCCACAGCTTTCTTCCAGCCGGCCGTCATTAGGTCACTCTAAATGCAAAAGTGGTCCCCATACAGCAGACCTATAAGATGCTGCTGGCGCGTCTTCCAGTTCTTTTCCCGATGCATACATACCCACACAATTCTCCACAACAACTGATTTTTTTCTGCTACACCCTACGCTGTCGTAAACTTCTTCTTCTTCTTGTTTTACTACTGGTGGTTGGCTTTACGGTGCAGTACCGCCACCTTCTGCTCTTTCAGGTGTAAGCAGCTTACGCCTATGAGAGAAAATGGGCAAGCGCGCGGAGCGAAACGCCAACACAGGCGACGCAGACGTCAAGCGAATGGTTGGGGCGGTTGTCATAAACCGTTCCATCCCTAATATATATACACACACACAACTGGATAGCTCAGTTAGTAACACTGACGTACTCCGGTACAGGTGATCGTGTTCGACTCCCGGCATGGACATCTAGGTGAACCCTTAGGCAAGGTCCTTAGTGTTTAGTGGCCTATCTCAGGCTTGAGTAAAACCGCAAGTACAAGAGCCGTACCGGCTCGGACGTCGCCTGGGTTAACAAGGTCCGCTTCAGTTGCTAGGGAACCAGGGCAACTTGATGAGAACAACACATAGATGGACAGGAGCAGAAAACTTGGAGCAGCTCCTATCACAACTAGAAATTGATTAGGTATGACATGCTGTGACATGCTGTGAGTCAGAACAACAGGTCAACAGGGAGATTTCATCATCATCCCAACACTCAGAGATTGGGTCCCAAACCCCAATAAGAACAACAAGCCCACTAAGCGTAAGGGCGGCTGACCTACGACTGCCAAGCTGGACCCTGATGAACGACGACCAAGACTGCCAAGGCAACGACATTGGAATGTCATTCAAACTGGACAGACAAGGCGAATAGCATGGTCTCAAAGAGAGGCAAGATGGTGAATCGAGGGGGTTGAAAATTCACGAGAAGGCACACATTACAGATGTTAAGGACAGCTACCAAATACCTTGGGGTGCCACAGGCTAGCGGAAACCACGAGATAGCAAGAAAGACTGCCACAGCTAAATACCTACAAAGAGTAAGGCAGGTCCTGAAAGAGTCAGCTGAATGGGAAAAACAAGATCCAAGACATATGCCCTACCAGTCATCAGATGGGCCCCAGCTGGTATAATAAACTGGCCAAAGGAGGAGATGGAGGCTACTGACATCAAGACAAGAAAGCTCTCACAATGCATGGAAGGTTCCACCCCAAATCCAGCACCCTGAGACTGTGCACCAAGCGTAGCGAGGGAGGCCGAGGAGCTGAGTGAGTGTCAATAAGACCACTGTCCAGGATGAAAGTTCAGCTGAGATCCAAGATTTTATCAGAAAAGATGGACCCCAAAGACAAATGGCTCGGCAAAATACCTCAGGCAGGAGAAAACCGAAAGTGAGGAGCAAGAAAGAGGAAGGAGAACCAACATGGAGGGACAAGTCAGCTGCACGGCTGCTTACCACAGACAAATAGAAGAAGTGGCTGATATCAAAAAAATCCTACCAGTGGCTGGAAAAGGCTGGACTGAAGGACAGCACAGAGGCACTAATCATGGCAGCACAAGAACAGGCACTCACAGTACAAGATCAATAGAGGCCAGGGTCTACTACACCAGGCAGGACCCCCGATTGCAGAACTGTGCAAAGATGCCTCTGAAACAATACAGCACATAACAGAGCAGGTGTAAAATGCAGGCAGGAAATTAGTGCATACAGGAACGGCATGTCCAGGTGTCGCATAGTGTACATAGTGTACATTTTATCTTGGGGACTGGAAGTCCCTAAGGTCCAAATATATACAAAAAAATATATATATAAAAAAAAAAAAAAAAAAAGGAAGTCCCAAGGTCAAAATGGAAAACACCTCCCTAAGGTAGTTGAGGAATGACCGAGCTAAGATCTATATGGGACCTCCAAGATCCAGACTGACAAAACAGGTGAGTGGCTAACCAACCAGACTATCGTACATGATGGACAAACCAGCAGAAGAAGGGTAGTAGTGATAGATCTTGGCAATCTCAAGCGACAACAACATCAGAGAAGAAAGAACAAGAGAAGCTTGAGAAATACCACGGGCTGAAGGAGGAGTTAGAAAAGATGTGGAAAGTAAGAGCAGCAGTGGTGCTAGTGGTAATTGGAGCACTGGGGCTGTGACCCCCAAACTGGGAGAGTGGCTACAGCAGATTCCAGGTAAAACATCAGGAGGGCTCTGTCCAGAAGAGCGCAGTCTCTAGGGAACAGCTAAGAGATAATGCACAGAACCCTCAAACTCCCAGGCCTCTGGTAGAAGGACCCCAGCTTGAGGATGAGACACCTACCACCCCACCAAGGGGTGAGAAAACAGTTTTTATATATCAGGAATACAGGTACAATGCCAATATTTACATCTCTCTCCCTCCATTTGGGGTGTGTATCAGTGTGTGTAGCAATGTGTGTGTGTAGCAGTTAATGTAGCAGGTGTTTGTTTGCAGGTGGAAGTGTGTGTGCTGTGTGTAGCAGTGTGTGTGTGCAGTGTGTGTGGTGTGCAGCAGTGTGTGTGTAACAGTGTGTGTAATGTAACAGTGTTGTGTGTAGCAATATGTGTGTAGCAGTGTGTTTTGTATGTAAGCAGTGTGTTAACCGCAGTGTGTGTGTAGCAGTGTAGGTTTCTGTTATATAGCAGTGTGTGTGCAATGCATAGCTGCCTAGTTTCTGTTGTAACAGCCCGTAAGCCTATAAGAACTTTGTGTGCAGCAATAATGACAACAGTAAGCGTGCAGCTATTTATCGGTACCGGCGTGTTAGAAGCAGTGTGCGTGTATATGTGTGAAATGTGCAACAGTGTGTTTATAACAATTTGGTAGCCAAATTAGTGTATGTGAAAGCAGTGTGTGTGTGTGTATGTGCAGTGTGACCACACAGGATCCAAGGACAAGTGCAATGCAGCAGGCGCGTGGCGGCAGTCGCTGCTGTGTTGCGTGTGTGTGTGTGTGTAGAAGAACGCACCTTAGCCGCAGCAGCTGCAGTGTGTGCTGGCAGTGCACATGCAGCAGGTAGTGGGTATAAGAATGTGTGTGTGTGTGTGTGTGTGTACTTGTAGCAGGCAGTGTGTGTGTGTGTGTGTGTGCAGCAGTGTGTTTGTAGTAGTGTGTGTGTGTAGCAGTGTGTGTGTAGTGTGTGTGGGTGTGCAGTGTGTGTGTGCAGTGTGTGTGTAGCTTGTGTGTGTGTGTGTAGGTGTGTGTGCTTAGCAA
>JAGKQL010000018.1:28756635-28789793 GCA_018398635.1 Cyprinodon brontotheroides
ACCCCTCACCCCCCCACCATGCTGCCCTCTGGGAAGAGGCTTCCCAGCATTCAATGCAGGACCAGCAGGTTCTGCAGCAGCTTCTTCCCCACTGCCATCAGACCCACAGACTCTGCATCACACTGACAACACTAAGCAAAAGCTGCATATTTACTTTCATATATATTATACTCTGAACTTCCATATAGCAGCAGAACTGCCAAGATAAACAAGCAGAACTGCCCAAGCGGTACCTATGTCTTCCAGCAGGTGAGCCTATAACGCTTTAAGAAAATAGCTCAGGATAATAACCTAAGAAGGTAGGCTAGGATTGCATCACATACTGCATGAAACAGTAAAATAAGGTAAAAACTTTTACAGACAACATTTACCTCTACAATCACAGAGTGGACTTTTATTGTTAAGATACACTAGCCAATATTTGTCCTCTATAGCTCTGAATAAAGTCACAGCCCTAAATCCATAGAAAAACAAAAGTCTTTAAGCAATTTTTCTTTTAAAAAATCAGTAAAAAACATTTAAATCCAAGGATCAAACCAACAGGCCTAGATTAGAGAAAAAAGCACTCCATCTTCAGAGCTGGTAAGAAGGTGCAGCAGCTTCAGTCTCACTCCTGTACGTTCAAGAGGTGGCCTCAATTTTTAACGAACCTTAAAAATGGTGAAAGGAAGAGCGAGGACAGAAAAAAAAACTGGAGGGTTGGAGAAAGGAGGGAGAAAATCATTTTAAAAGCTAAATGAAATTAGCAGCCTTAAAGAGCCTTAGGGCAAGGGAGTGAAGTTCTGTCCCCTGGGGCTACACTTTACAGGAGGAAGGAATGAATCCAGCTTCAGTGGATATCTCCCCCTCACTCTCGCCCTCCTTCCGAGTCCACTCCCACTCTTTTGCACTTCCAGATATGTAGGGTGAGTAGAACACAGTGGGTGAGGGGAGGAATCAAAGGATATAAAAGCAGGAGTTGAAGGTGAAGAAAAGTGGAGAAGGAGGATTTTTTTGGGGGGATCTCGTTTTGTTTGGAGGATTGAGTCATGAATCCAGGGGCCTTGGGCAGCTCGGGCCCCCTGTCCTGGGCCATGTACCTGATGAGGAAAGGCCAGGCTGGCGGCGGACTCTTCGGTAAAGTTCTCTTCACTATTCTGTCCTGTTTTCAATGTCGTTCAGGGGCATTTTCTGGGAGTCGTTGGCGTTCCTGCCTGTCATGCTAGAGACCTGATGCTGCGTCCTACCACACAGAAACAGAAGATAATCAGAATTGGCTCAGCAATCTACCCAGACTTCAGCCTGGTTGAAGTGGCTCTACACCTCTACTGGTGTCTAAATGTGGATGAAGGTGTTAGAGCTCAAATATACGGTCTCAAAAAGCCCAGACCATCTCAGCTAAGAGGTCATCTTTCTGCTAAAATAACTTCTTGGACACATTTTTTGGGGGGTTAAGAAAACGCAGATGTACCTAAGCTGAAAAGGGAAAGGTGAGAAAGAGGTGCGAGTTTCAGGGGATTGCTGTTTTTGCTGGCCATAGTCTCAGGATGGCATTTGCATTTTCAACAGGAGTTCCGGTGTGTTAGCTTGAACATTGCCAATGTGTTAGCTTGAGGCACACAAGGTGGGTTAGCCTAAACCGGTTCGACATGTAAGCTTGAATGGCTTAAAGTCCGGTGACCTTTTAGGCATCTCCCGTCCGTTAGCTGCATTCAGGGATGGAAGTTATATAATGTTATATATAGATATATATCATGTTTAAGGACCAAACTTGCTGACTCCATTTTGGTTCTGGCAAAGCTCCCTAAATCTGTCTGGACTCAAGTTAAAGTGTCAAGACTTCATACAGTTTAATCCTCTTATTAAAGTTTAAAAAGCTTGAAGTTTTACGACCTCAAGGGAAGACCGGGAGATTGATTGTTCAGTTGATTGAAGGAGTTAGTCTTTATGTGGCTTTTTCCCGCTGGCTGACACTAGGGGGCGGTGTAGGGCACTAATAACACCATGGAAGAAGAAGAAAACACAGCTGTTTACAACGTGTTCTGGGCTTGATCATTACCTCTGTAGATATTGAATATTTGACATGGTTTAAAAAAAATTTTTTTTACAATCTTTATATGTTTTTCGACTTATTAAATAATTTATTCTATTTTTTACTTTTATTGCAGTAGTTTATGTATGAAACTGTATGAATGTTTGTTTTATGGGACGAGAGTTGGAAATTAGCATTTTTTTCTATCCGCATTTGAGGTTCAATAATATGCACTAAGTAAAGTCAGGTTTAGTTCCCTTTGACCTGGTCTAGAAACAGATAAAAGCCTCTAATGATGCCAATCTGTTGATAAATTAGGACTAAAGGTTAAAAACAAATCAGTCAAATGAACTCTAGTGGGAAACAGATGTTTAAAAGTTCATTTTTCATCTATCGCCCTTTTTTTCCCCTCATTTTTAGAGTAAAATCTTTTTCCCCTGGCGTATAACTCATGTATTTTTAATTGCCCAGATACAAGGTGACGCCGTGAGGATGGCGATGACGCTGCTGATAGCGACCATGACTCAGCTGATTAGCTCACAAACCGTTAGCTTAGCGGCCAGCTGTTTTCATCTTTAAAAGGCCGGCGATGAGTTTGAAAGGTGATTTTTTCAGGTCAGAGGACAGCGGGACGGTCGGGTTACGCTGCTGGTGGACTGAAACTCAACACCCGCTCCATCCTTCCCGTTATCAGTTTCCTCCTCTGGGTTTGTTTCCCTCAGGGTCTCATTTTCATCTGGACTAATTCAGGGAGTCTGAGAAGGATCCTCAGCCGGCAGGAGGTTCTGGTTCCGTTTAACCCGGAACGTCTCCCAGAGCTCTAAGCGCTCCATCATGGAGAGAGGAAGGAGCCACCAGACGCATTACCTAAACTATTCTACCTGCCACAGTGGTGGCAGCATCATGCTGTGGGATTACTTCCTTCACAGCAGTGACCTGGACGCGGCTCAGATTGGTTTGAGGGACGGAAGAAGATGAAAATAGAAGCTGAGCAGAAGGAAGCTTCAGTTTATTTTCTAATTAAAGAGAATATAGATGTAGAATTTATAGAAGTCACTTTTGGTTTGATTTCCTAGATATTATAACCGACTCATCCTTTCACCTGGATCTGGGAACGTTGCTTCCAAGGTGATACTTTGTGTTGTTTTGGGCGAGAAAAGCAGCCGATTGTTTCTACAGCAGAGAATTTATGCTAAAACTCCATCCATCCATTTCCTGACACGTTTAATCAAAAGTTGGGATGTGCGGGGTGCTGGCGAGAGGCGGGGTCCACCCTGGACAGCTCTCCAGTCCATCACAGGGCAACACAGAGACAAACAACCATTCACACACACAGTCATTTTCTGGGACTGTGGGAGGAAGCCGGAGTACCCAGAGAAAACCCCCACACTCTCAGGGAGAACATGCTAACTCCATGCAGAGAATCGAACCCACGACCTTCTTGTTGCAAGGCAGCAGTGCTAACCCACTGCCCTGCCCCCAAAACTCAATTAATCAATGAAATCATTTTATTTGTATATTTTTTTTATTTGAGCTTAAAGAGGAAAGAAGACAGAAAAATATGTAGATATTAACCATGAAAACATGTAAATATATACATTTAAAAATATGTGCTTAAAGTCCAGCCTGCTATTTGACTATTAAGTTTATGACATCATAATTGATTTATATATGAAGAAAATGTATTTAAATTTAGCTGTTCTAACGTCATATTTTTGCTGATACGTCAGCAGCTAGTAAATACGTCATTAATTCAATTTAATTCTGAAGTGAAGCTTTTCCTTTATATATAACTGGTTAAATTTTTTCTCATGGTGCAGATTTTAAAAAAATACATTTTGAAGCTCCAGAAGATAACATTAGCTTAGCTTCAGCAGATTATAAAAATAAACAACCGATTTTAACACAAAACTAGGATTAAATTGTGAGATTTTCCCCATGTTGGGATTACCCAGCAGCCCTTGCGGCTGCTCCAGCTTCCCAGGATATTACATTATTGTTTAACATGATTTGAGCTTTTTTTATTATTGTAGTTTATTCTAAAACCTGAAAGTGGCATAGATCTAAGTGAATCAGATCCGTTTCCAACCAGAATCAGTTTGGTTGGATCACAGTTTGAACGTGTTAAAATCTTCCACCGCCCCCTGCTGGAGCCGCCCGGTACTTCCTCAGCAGAACACCGGCTGTGGTTCTGGAAGGAGCCCAGTTCGCCTCCCGGTCTGGTTCCGGTTCTGATCGGACCCGTTTCTAAGGTTTACTGTCTAGTTTAAGGCTTTCAGCGATGATATGAGCAGCGGGGGTCCCCGCGGACGGACGAAGCGCTGATTGGTCCGCTGCGCGAAGCGAGGAGCTCGCTGATTGGCTGACGGCGGTCTGCATGCAAATCCAGCTGCGCGTCTGTAAAAGCGGAGAGTCTGCAGCGGGATGGCCATTCCAACTTCTGCTTTCGCTTCCTACTTGGTGGGAAGCTCCGCTTTCCTCACAACAAGCCGGGTTCGGTTCGGTTCGGCTCGGTTCTGTTCGGAGAGCAGAGGTTCTGGGTCGGCAGGATTTTGCAGCGGAGAGCTGAAGCAGAGCGGAGGTGGATCCGCGGCACCGAGGCGCACAGATGGTGTTTCTGTGGGATGCGAAATACGGTAGGCCCCCCCCGAACCGAACCGAACCGGACCGGGTTCTGGCTCCCTGCGTGCTGCGGATGTCTTTATGTCCCCATCTGTCCAACACGGGACAAATTAATACAGAACAAGTTGGACTTTAAATCAGGAAATTTAACGAGACAAAAAGAGGAAATTTATCTGTTTAATGTTAAAAAAACAAAACAAACTTTTCTCTTTAAAATCCTCTGATTAATTCAGAATAAAACGATCCTACCTGGATTTCCTTTAATGCTTCTTTATTTTTCTGGTGTTTTTATTTGGATGTTAGATTAAAAGATCAGAAAAAAAAGAAATTTCTGTTAACAAATAGAATTTTCCTCTTCTATGCGCAGTTTGACCTTTTTAACCTTTAGGGGTTTTTATTCATTTTAATGTGATAAACAGGTTTATGTTTTGTCTTTAAACCTGCAAACAACTTTAAAAAAAGGAAATGATTCAGGGATCAGAAAACGTTCTGATTGCTGCATTGATGTGGATCCAGAGGTGAAGGGAATAGATCCGATCTGCATAGAAAGAAAGGATCCAGTTTGATGAGGCTACCTGCAGCCGGGTGGATCAGGTTGGACAGTGTCTTCATGTCTCTCTGCTGCACTGGGACGTGTGGACATGAGGGGGGGGGCAGGCATGAGGGAGATAAATGAGGGTGATGGTGATGAGGCCTTCCGACGACATGGGGTGAAAAGAAAGACCTTCAAATCCACTAAGAAACGGCTTCACTTGTTTTTCATCTTTGCTTTTCAGTGGGTGAATCATTTTAGGCTTTAGTTTGTCATCCGGCCGCCGCGTGTCGCAGGTCTAGAATGATCTAAATCAGTAAAACTGGAGCAGATCTTTGGCATTTACTTAATTATACTTAGTTATAACAGTTGCTTTATGTCCCACCCTGCTGTCATCCAGCAATCGTGTTAAAATAACTGTTTAAGTAAATGCCAAAAATGGTTGCATTGTTTTTTTCAGTGTAGAATAGTATAGAATAGAGTAGAATAGAATTCAACTTTATTGTCATTAAACTGTCACAAGGACATAGCAACAAATGTAGTTTGTATCTATCCACAAGATCTATAACAGGATATAGATATGTTATTCACATGTGTACACAGACGATGTATGCATATGAATTGTATTTGTACAAATATATATGGATATATATAGCTGTACATATATATACATATATATATATATATATATATATATGTGTAGCCAGCCAGCCGTAGCCATCAGGCTGTAACCAGCAGCCATGCTCAATGTGTATAGCATGTAGCCAGCCTTGGCAGCAGCAGCAGCAATGACTGTGCTTAGCCAGCCAGCAGCCAGCAGCCAGCCTTCTTCAGCCTTAGCCTTATGTAATACAACAGAAACAACATGCCGCCGCCTTGTATGCCTGCCTTGCTGCTTCCTTCCTGCTTTGCTGCTTGTATATACCTTGCTTAGCACGCCCTTTATGTAAAATATACCTCCAAAAAAAAAAATAGAAATAAGATATTTTTGTTACTTTATTTTATCGGACAATCATCTGAAAATCTGTTAGCTTTTAGTGTTTTCCGGGTGATTAGAGTCCATTTTGTTTTGTTTTTTATTGTTTACATTTGGCTTTAGGAATGATATTTAGCGCTGAAACATAATCGGATTAATCAATTGCTCGAAATAAGCAGTGCACTTATTTTGTCAATCGTTTAGTCGTATATTACAGTATCGAAGAGCGACCCACTTAGAGCATGAATTATATCAAATTTGGCAAAAAAAAAATAATAATAAAATAAAACTGTATATTTTAAAGAGAAAAATAACTTTTTCCATCTGTCAATATTCTCCAAAGTGGAAAAAGTTAATATTTTCCCCTGATTTCATTTTGCAAAAAAATCTTTGCTGGCGCACAGATTTATTATTTGAAAAAATAGCCGACAGATGAATCGATCTACTTGACATTTATTGATTGCGAAGCACCATAATTTAAACATTACATTGTTTATATTCCTATAAATTATTTTAAAATCACATTTTTTCCTCTAATATTTTAATTTTAGCTTTTTGTTAACAGTATCAATGAATTCATGCTGGGACTTTTATTTTGTTGTGCTAATATTTCTGACGGTGGTTTTCTTTTATTTTGATATTCATACTTTGAGGTTAGATAAACGTAGATCTGTCAGAGTTTAACACGTATTTAAAGCTATAAATTCGTCGTCCTTCAGGTGTTTATTAACGATCCAAATCAACGTTATTTTTTTAGACTTTTATTTCTTTCTGATTGTTTGTTTGTTCCCTCAGATCCGGCCCCCGGCAGGCGATACACGCCCCCCTCCACCTCGCTGGCCTCGGGGGGGAAAATGGCGGAGGCTTTGCCCCTAGGAGCCCAGGAGGCCGGCGGGGGGGCGGCTGCGATGGGTAAATTCCGTCTGGCGGAGCACGGCATGGCTGAAGTACGGCAAGCAGTTCTTTAATAATTCACAGCTTTTGATTTATTATCTAGAAATAAATCTGGATGGCCCGTCTCCTTCCTTTGCTCCTTTTTAGGTGATTTCGGATCATCCGGGCGAGCTGGTGAAGACCGACAGCCCCAACTTCCTCTGCTCGGTGCTGCCCACCCACTGGAGGTGCAACAAGACGCTCCCCATTGCCTTCAAGGTGGCTCCATGATGATTTTGTTGTATTTTTTCTGATCCGCCTGACGTTCCTGAAGCTTTTCCTGGTTGAATTCTCTTCCTTTCGTGGTGGAGGGCATTCCGGGAGCTCCCGGTCTGCCGTTTAATTGGTTTCCAGTGGATTCACTCACATGTGAACGAGCGGGGAAAGCTTTTCTCCCCCTTTGAGGCTCCATGCTTTTATGGAAAAGCATCTGGAAGCTGCAGAAGATTGATTTTATTGAGTTTTATGCATTAGTCTTCCCACATGAATTTTCTCGGCTTGTTTGTGAATTCGGTGCATTATGCTTCATTACGGAGGATAATGAGCGGCTATAACGACCTCTTACTGAAAATGGACGCCGCGCGTATAGAAATGCGCTTTTTTTCTGCAGACGGATCAGGTTTTTATACATTATTCCAACAGAAATGTGTTTGCACTCAAACATCAACATGTGGGCCGTCGGCCGGTGCTAATATTTAACCCGGCAGCCTGTCCTCCAGCTCAGATGTTTGCTTAGAAAGAAGAGAGGCCTTCCGTAGCAGCGTGACGATAGTGGACATTTGCAAACTGATGCTCCGACCAGATTAGAGATTATATGGAAATCAGGCTCCGTAGGAGCAGGTGGTGAACAGGTGAGACAACCTTTAGCTTTAAACTGGTCAAAGTATTCACACCCCTGAACCTTTTGAGGATTTGCTCTTTGCCAAACACTAACTTGAATTAGCTTGTCAATCCATATTTGGTCAGTTGGCTGATTATTTTTGGTTGGTTGGTTAGTGTTTTGGTTGGTTGATTTGTTGGTCAGTTGGTTGGTTGGTAAGTTCTTTGGTTGGTTGGTTAGTTGGATGTGTGTTGGTTGGTTGGTTAGTTATTGGGTTGGTTGGTTGGTTGGTTGGTTGGTTGGTTGGTTGGTTGGTTGGTTATTTGGTAGGTGTGTTGTTTGGTTATTTGGTAGGTTGGTTTGGTTAGTTATTGGGTTGGTTGGTTGGTTGGTTTGGTTGGTTGGTTGGTTGGTTGGTTGGTTATTTGGTAGGTTGGTTGGTTAGTGTTTTGGTTCGTCAGTTCTTTAGTTGGTTAGTTGGGTGCTGTGTTGTTGGTTTGGCTGGTTGGTTGGTTGGTTAGTTAGAGTTTTGGTTAGTTGTTTTGGTTATTTGGTGGGTAGGTTGGTTGGTTAGAGTTTTGGTTGGTTAGTTGGTTGATGTGTTGGTTGGTTGTTGGTTGGTGTTTCAGTTGGTTGTTTGGTTATTTGGTGGGTTGGTTGGTTGGTTGGTTGGTGTTTTGTGGTTGGTTGTTTGGTTACTGGGTTGGTTGGTTGGTCAGTTCTTTGGTTGCTTAGTTGGTTGATGTGTTGGTTTGTTTTTTGGTTATTTGGTAGGTTGGTTGCTTAGTGTTTTGGTTGGTTGCCTGGTTAATGGGTTGGTTGGTTGGAGTTTTCCCCTCCACTGTCGCTACAAGCATGCTTAGTATGAGGGATTGCTGAATAGTCAATGAGTCGATGCAATCAGTTGGTTTTCCTTAGATAGAAAACTTTTGAATCAATCTGACTGGATGATCTGGTGAACTGGAAAGTGACCTGAGAGATGACATGATGGGAATTGGAGCTATAGAAAATAAACTGGTCAGAATTCAATCAATCAATCAAATGATCCCTTTGTAGGTTGGTGGGTTGGTTATTTGCTTGGTTGATCTATTGATTCTTCAGTTGTTGGGTCAGTTGCACGTTCAATAAATACACTGATCGGTTGGTTGGTTGGTTGGTAGGAAAGATGTGGGCGATGTCGATCTGACTGACAAATGTATCTATCAGTCAGTATCAATTATTATTCATTAATATTTATTTTACATACTTGAAACAACAGCCAGGATGAAAACCCAAAATTTATAGTCAGTTCTAACCTTTAAAAAGAGGTGAGTTCCGCTTTCAATCTTAGATCTCCCAGAATATTACATGGTTCTGGATCCCAGTTCAGTGGAGTTATTGAAGGTTTTATCAGATGTTTTTGTTAGTCAGTTCTTTGGTTGGTTAGTTGTTGATTGGCTGTTTGGTTGGTTAGTGTTTCAGTAGGTTGTTTGGTTATTTGGTAGATTGTTTAGTTATTGGGTTGGTTGGTTGGTTGGTTGGTTGGTTGGTTGGTCAGTTTTTTGGTTAGTTAGTTAGTTGGTTGCTGTGTTGGTTGGTTGTGTTTCAGTTGGTTGTTTGGTTGGTTGGTGAGTGTTTTGGTTGGTTGTTTGGTTATTGGGTTGGTTGGTTAGTGTTTTGGTTGGTTGGTTAGTGTTTTGGTTGGTTGTTTAGTTCTCTGGGTCTGGATTTCCATGGTGGTTCTTCTTCTACAAGGTGACACTACACCACGGTGTCAAGTTTTCTTTAACCGCCAACAGGTTTCCTTTCCGAATTCTTCTGGATTTAGCTCCACCTATCTTCTCATCTACTCTGACCAGCTTCCCTCATATTGAGGCTGGTGTCGTTCCTTCTTCTTTACTTAAAGCCAAAATTTCAGTTTTGGTATCTGACTAAAGTACCTTCTTCCAAGTGTGATCATGGTAACCATGATTCATTATGCTCATCCTCTCTGATCAGTGCTCACCTTCATCTTGGTGAATGTCCAAGTCCCGGTCGGTCTGGAGGAGATCCATCCTCTGTTGTAGACCCCAGAGCCTTTTCCCTGGCAAGTCTGCCCCCATTCCTTACTCTATGGTGCTGGTTGGTCTCTGTTGTTTTCTGAGACCTTCAGAGAACTTCTTCATGTATTCTTGTTTTCTTGTCCTCTAAATCAGTTAGAGACATAGTAGGACCATTGGTCACACAAAGGGGCCTTAAGACAATTGTCCAACTTGATCCTATAATGGTTATTGGTGATGATTTTGCCTCATTTTCACTGTCATGAACTTTTTTGTTCAGACTGAAAGTTGGCGGTAGATCAAGACAAAGCAGGACAACTTCATGAGGTGTTAAAACTTTTCAATACTGTTGAATACTTATGGATTAGAACTGTGTTGGTCTTTAAAGACCAAAATCAATGTTTCTGTTCAGTTAAATGGACAATAGATCTAGGCAGAAAACGTGAGGAAACCCAAGAAAGATCAAAGTTTGATTCAAATTGTGGCACTATACAGCTCTGACAACGACTCTTTCCTCCAGATTGTGACCCTGGGCGACGTCCCTGATGGGACCCTGGTGACGGTGATGGCGGGAAACGACGAGAATTACTCCGCCGAGCTTCGTAACGCCACAGCTGTCATCAAGAACCAGGTGGCTCGATTCAACGACCTGCGCTTCGTCGGCCGCAGCGGGAGAGGTACAGAAAAAAAGGAGACACCCACCGTGCTGCGCCCCGCCGCCCGCGCTGCGCCGCACATGGGAATTTCTGCTTCCAGGCGCGGCTGGAATTTAACGGCGTTTTGAAGAAGCACTTAGGGCTGAATGGATGAAATAGGGGAAGTACGCCTCAATAATAACAGCATTCATTCAACTTCCTCTTAGAGGCTCATTTACTATCAACCTGCCTCCCCCCCACCTCCCTCCACGGTTCATTGTAACCGACAGTGGACCACAGTTACTCTAAGGCAGCCGTAGGCAAATGTGGCAGCCTATCTATTTAAAACAGGAGGATCCTGCTGCGCCTCCATGCATTCAGTGGGTTGAATTCAGTCCTCAGCTGTGGAAAAGTTCTCCTTTAAAAGCCAGTTCGATTCACTGGGAGTTCTAGCTAAAGGTGTGAAGGAGGCATCTTGATAAGTGTGTGTGTGTGTGTGTGTGGGTGGGGGGGGTAGAACCATTCTGGGTCACCTGATCCATTCGGTTGGTTGATTTTTTTATTTTGTGGAACTCGGTCAGGTTGTTGTTTTCAGGTTTTTCCTGCTCTCTGCCGCTTTGCATACGGTTGAGTCACGATCAAAACACATTAAAATGTATTTTGATTGTGACCCCCCAACACACACACACACACAATCATTTGCTGTAATCGGATTTGTCTCTCAATGGTTTTATTTTTAATCGTTCCTGGTGGGGGAGAATAAAACCACCATCACAGTTTGCGGTCTTGCTCCTCTTTTTTTCACCATCCGCACCGCCGAACGTTTTGGTGTTCTCCCGGGTTCTGAGCACATGAATCGAAGGTTGTGGTTGTTAGATGGGTTTGAAGTTCAGAAATGGTTCCTGGCTCCTCCTGGAAAGCTGCAGACATACATTCACCACAGTAAATACGCGAACAGCTCCTTCAATCCTCTAATTTGCTCTTATTAGTTGGTAAAATTAGTGTTTTTGCCTTTAAAATAAGATCATTAGATGTAATGCACTAGAAATAAGATAATGGAGCTTTATTTTGTTTCTATTAATTAAATTCGGTGTACTGATAAAGTCAAAGTGGAACTGTTTAATGTATATTGTGCCTCTCTGTATACTTCTCTCTGGAGTACATACAGAAAAATCAACCTGCAAAGGATGAAGGTGGCCTATAATGATGCTATGCGGGTACTTTTGAAACGGCCAAGATCGTCCAGTGCCAGTGAGATGTTTGTCACAGCAAGAGTTAATACCCTACAAGCTGTTTTACCGAAGTTAATGTATAATTTTATTTGTAGGTTAAATGCATCTGGAAACAATATTATCTTGTCACTTACTGATACCACACGTAGTGCGATCCGATATCTGTCTAAGCTGTGGAGACACTGGTATTCCTGTCTTCTTAAAGATCCTATTTAGTTGATAATGGTACTTCTATTGTGCTTTTATCATTAACTATTTTTATCTTATTTTATGTATGTATTTATAGGACCATGAGTCCAGTCCTATCTATCTAATATAAATTATTAATTCAAATTTGTCGTACCTGTTCAAATTAAAGGAAACTACACAGATTTGAATAAAAATTGGCTTCCTTATATTTTGTGTTTTTAAGGATTCAACTTCATCTTTCATCAATTTATTCAAAGACGGTTCATTTACTCCTGATGCAGATCAATAATTTAGACATTTACACAAAATTAGGTATAAAAACGATAAAATAGGATAAGAAGATGTCAGATGGGGCCATTAATGCACGGAGCAGACAATCTCTTTCATGGCCGCCGTACATCAGCCTGCAGGTTCCCACTGATCTCTATTTATTCCCTGGATTGCTGATTGCCCTTTGGTAGGACAGCGGTGCAACGGCTGCCATATTGGTACTCCCTAATTAGACCTGTCTCAATGTGAAAATATGTGCACTGCAGCGTCGAACAACAATGATGTTCTACCTAACCTTTAGGTCAAAGTTTAGGTTTAACAGTCTGTGGATAGGTTAGGTTTAAAGGCTAGGTTTAACAGTTCTGTGGATGAGTTAGGGCTTCGCTAGTTTAGGTTTAACAGTCTGTGGATAGGTCAGGTTTAAAGGCTAGGTTTAACAGTCTGTGGCTAAATTAGGCTTAAAGGCTAGGTTTAACAGTCTGTGGATAGGTCAGGCTTAAAGGCTAGGTTTAACAGTCTGTGGATAGGTCAGGTTTAAAGGCTAGGTTTAACAGTCTGTGGATAGTTTAGGCTTTAAGGCTAGGTTTAACAGTCTTTTAAAACCTTTAAACCTGACCCAGCCAGAGATTTAAAGGCTCTGACTCCACATGCAGCCGCAGTCCGATCTCAGTCTGATCTCAGTCTGATCTCTGCAGGAGAAACGTTTTTTCCTTCAAATAAAAAAGGATCCGCTCAGAGTTCCCCTAAAAATAAAACCTGTAGTGTGTGTTTGGGGGGGGGGAGTTTTCAGTCTCACTCTTACTTCCTCTTTTCAACACAACTCTCATTACTGTGTTTTGCAACATCTGCTCTGCAAAAACAACCTACATATAAGCAAAAATGTCTTAAATTAAGTGTATTTTCCCTTTATATGAGCAGGTAAATAAGATGGAATGATTAACCCTTAGAATAATATAATTACATAAAAAGCTCTTTAAATAAAGCTCTTTTTTTTCTTATATTAAATGTAAATTGTTTTTTTCCATTAGAAAAGTTTCTAAATTTTCTCCTCAATTAAATAAAACGCTGTTTTATGATAACTTAGTTTAATTTATATAACCCAGTTTGAGTTAACAGTAGTAAATAACTTAGGGAAGTTTTGCCTTCAGACCTAACTTCCATATTTAACAATATTTTAAGAACAAATAACTTATTTAGATTTACATTTATTGCATGTTTAGTTCATGTCCCTGAGGGCATTCAAAACTCTTTTTTATGTTCCTGTTCAGTTTAATCTGCTGCACAGAAACAGGCTTAGGGTGACACCTTGTGGCCGTCATGAGAACTGCACCTTAAATCATTACTTTTTTTTTTTTTTCTCACCATCCTGGGGTTTTTTTGCCCTGCGGTTGTTCTTCAGGCTGCAGTGGCAGCATCCATGCATCATCTCTGTAACGGGGATGTCTGGAGCGACCCTGCATTCGACTGACTCCCACATTTTCCTCTTTTTCTCCCTCTGGTAGGAAAAAGTTTCACCCTGACCATCACGGTGTTCACCAACCCTCCTCAAGTCGCCACCTACCAGCGGGCCATCAAGATAACGGTGGACGGTCCCAGAGAGCCACGGCGTAAGTAACCCAAGCAGGGGCGGATTTAGGAAATTTGGGGCCCTAGGCAAAGACAGGCAGGGGGCCCTCTGAATGGAGAAGAAAACGCATAAAACAGACCCCAGCTGATTGCTCCTTCCTGTGTTTCCAAAAAGGCCAAAGTAAATAACTCCAGTCCTTCTTTTCACTGCTGACAAGCCATGATCTGCTTATCTGTTCTCCATTTTTCATTTTGGATGAAATAATAGCTGCATGAATCATGACAGCAGACAAGATAGAGGAGAGAGAGGCGGGTTACTAATCTACTCGCCTGGTAGAGCAGAGTTCGGCTGCTTTCTAGATGTTGTTCCAAAAGTCTCCAGTAGCAGAAAAGTCTCTAGATTTGGCGCTAGGAGCTTTTTAAAAAATCAAAGTGCTAGAGTATGGAGGACCAATCCTGCCATAATTAAAAACAAATGTTGAAATAAATGAAGGACTTAATAATTAATCCCATTTCTAAAATTGCTTTGAATGACAAAAAAACAATTGATCAGTAATTCATCTAAAAATATATATTTTAACTGCCACTTTTATTTTTATTTTCTTCTTGCATTTACAGTTTTACAAAATGAAAAACTTCAAGAAAATGTGCAACAGAAAATAAGTGGGTTAATAATAAGTCAGCGTAAAGGAAAAATGGAAGTGCAATTTAAAATATATATTTTTAGATCAATAATAGAGCAATTGTTGAAAAAATATGTTATTTTAAATTTTTTTGTGATATTTTTTGACACACAATTTCATTTTATTATTCGCTTCTTTTTCAAGCAATTTTAAGTCCTTCATTTGTTTCTGTATGTATTTTTAATTATGGCAAGATTGGTCCACCATACTCGGGGTAAGGGGGTCTGAAAATTTGCGCCTAAGCTAGCAACACCAAGCTCTTTGCATCGTAAGCTCAAAATGGTTTGCTGCTGTCTGTTTAGTAGGACCTTTCTGAACATGTGCAGCAAATGGACTGATCCAATATGGTGGACACTGAAGGGGGGCTGAGACACACTTAATATTATCAGCCTCTGATGGCATGCTTTAGCAAAAGGATTTTTATCCAAAACATAATAAATGTGCACAAATAAGGAATAGTTGTATTAACTATACATGGAAACAGAGCTCTATGGGCCCCCCTTTGATCTGGGATTTAAATGACAGGTCCTGATCAAAAACAACACCAAGATTTTTTTACTTTATTATCTGAAATCAGTTTAATCTCATCCAGATGAAGTGACTGGCTAATCAGCTATGTTTTCAAAGACTCCTTACTAATGGGTTAGCTTCATCTGGATTATAGACAGATATAGCTGGGTATCATCAGCATAACAGTGGAAATTAATCCCTTGCTGTCTAATAACTCTACCGATTGGGAGCATAGATATAAAAATATAAAAAAATTTTCATCCTCACACCTACATGGCGTTACTTTTGCCTTCCACACGGTCTCCATGCGGACATCATTTCCGAATAGAACACACACGGCCAGCCAGAACCCGTTTTAGAAAATGCGTGTTAAACTGCTGATTTCAGTGGGAAAGAGGCATTAAATAGCTGGCTGAACACCTGAAGCAGTGGCGCAAGGCGGGATGATACGAGGCGGAGAGTGCGCGTCACTGTTGGCCCCTCCCCTGGCTGCCATCATAGAGAACTGGTACAAGCCGGTATAGCTACATGATTAGCTGAACATTGCCCAATGATGTAAAACATTATGGTTGCCCAGACAACGATAATAACATCACGAAGCGTTTGTGTGCTGAGTCGGTAGCATCTGTAGCGTTAGCGTGTCTAATGACTGATGAAGTTTTACCTGATTGATAACAAAACCGAAAAAATCTGTTTCTGGTAACCAAAGTAACTGTTAGACCATGATATAAAGGGGGAGAGCTGGGTAGCGCTGTGGCTATGTAGCTAACAGTTTAGCCTCTTTTAGCTCGCTCAGTTAGCCATATTAAGCTACACTACTTTTAAATTTGTGTCAACAACAACCGCTTTCGTTTTCTACAAGTAGAATAACTGTTTTCTTCGTCTAAAATCTCTACAAAAGTCATTTTTAAGATGTTCCATTTGTCCTCCCTGCCCTCAGATCTTAATAAAAAGAATAAAAAATAAGCTGAGACTTTTCGTGTCACCTTGGTAAATGGTGGAGCTCAGTCTATCTTAGAAGGCAGTAAGTTCCTTCCAGACTGACAATGATTGTTTTCTACTTTCGGCTAAATTAGATAGCCGATGAAATGTTAGATTGCAATACAGTTTGTCTGAGTGCCCTATAAAGATGTCATAAGAAGGGGCGGGGCCCCAAGCAGATCTGGTACCTACACCAGTGGTGGTGGAGTACTATGGATAATAGGAAGACAACGTGGACTCATCTTCATTAAATCCATAACGTCCAACTCTCAACATCTCAGCTTTATGTTCAAACAGCCTGGCCTGTGATTGGCTGCTGTGACTGTCAATCAACAGTAATACCCGACTGGCTCAAGTCCTTTGATATCTCTTGCCAAATGCTTGGAAATGTTGGCCAAATGTTAGCTCTGATCTTTGTGCTGTCGGAACACCAGAACTGGGTCGACCCGCTAATTTATGTGACACAATCGAGTCCAATGTACGGACGTCAAAACACCACACCTTGGACTTGGACAGACGCCATCAATGCTATTCCAGGGTGATGGCGTCACCGGACAACCTGAGACACTATTTACACCTGCGACATGTTAGAAAGGCTTGTGATGAGTAGTTTATGAGCATCTGTATGACTTAAAGCTCCTCCTAGGAGCATTTATTGCTTGTATGGACTTGTATGGACTTGTATTGCTTGATAGAATGCTGACGCCGTATGTCTCATTCAGCTTTGTGTTTATGTAGCCATACATGCAACAGATCCATCTAAAACCTGACGGCTTTAACCTTTGACCTCCAGGTCACCGTCAGAAGCTGGACGAGGTCAAAGCGGGTTCGTTGGCTTTCTCCGAGAGGCTCACCGAGCTGGAACAGCTGAGGAGGAGCTCCATCAGGGTAACGCCTCCTCACAACCATCATCATCAGCCGTCTGCAAACAGCCACCAGTCCGCCGTTCTCACTTCAGACTGTTAAACCTAACCTTTAAGCAACGTTAAACCTAACCTTTAAGCCTAACCCATCCTTGTTAAACCTAACCAGCCCCCCACTGTTAAACCTAACCGGACTGACAGCTGGTGAGACAGCAGAACCTCTCCTCAGACTTGTTAAAGCCTAACCTTTAAGCCTAACCCATCCTCAAACTGTTAAACCTAACCTTCAAGCCTAACCCATCCTCAGACTGTTAAACCTAACCTTTAAGCCTAACCCATCCTCAAACTGTTAAACCTAAGCTTTAATCCTAACCCATCCTCAGACTGTTAAACCTAACCTTTAAGCCTAAATCCATCCTCAGACTGTTAAAAACCTTTAAGCCTAACCTTTAAGCTAACCTTTAAGCCTAACCCATCCTCAAACTGTTAAACCTAACCTTTTAAGCCTAACCCATCCATCGGCTTAAACCTAACCTTTAAGCCTAACCCATCCTCAGACTGTTAAACCTAACCTTTAAGCCTAATCCATCCTCAAACTGTTAAACTAATAACCTTTAAGCCTAACCCATCCGTAGACTGTTAAACCTAAAGCCTAATCCATCCTTTAACTGCCATCTAATCCATCCAAACTGTTAAACCTAACCTTTAAGGCTAATCCATCCTCAAAGTTAAACCTGTTAAACTTTAAGCCTAACCTTTAAGCCTAACCCATCCTCAAACTGTTAAACTTTAACCTTTAAGGCTAACCCATCCTCAAACTGTTAAACTGTTAAACCTAACCTTTAAGCCTAATCCATCCTCAAACTGTTAACCTTTAAGCCTAACCCATCCTCAAACTGTTAAACCTAACCTTTAAGCCTAACCCATCCTCAGACTGTTAAACCTAACTTTAAGCCTAACTCCATCCTCAAACTGTTAAACCTAACCTTTAAACCTAACCCATCCTCAAACTGTTAAACTTAACACTTTTAAACCTAACCCATCCTCAAACTGTTAAACCTAACCTTTAAGCCTAACCCATCCTCAAACTGTTAAACCTAACCTTTAAACCTAACCCATCCTCAGACTGTTAAACCCAAAAGCCTAACCTTTAAGCGCTACAGCCTAACCCATCCTCAAACTGTTAAACCTAACCTTTAAACCTAACCCATCCTCAAACCAGACTGTTAAACCTAACCTTTAAGCCTAACCCATCCTCAAACTGTAACCTTTAAACTTAAACCTAACCTTTAAGCCTAACCCATCCTCAGACTGTTAAACCTAACCTTTAAGCCTAACCCATCCTCAGACTGTTAAACCTAACCTTTAAGCCTAATCCATCCTCAAACTGTTAAACCTAACCTTTAAGCCTAATCCATCCGTAGACTGTTAAACCTAACCTTTAAGCCTAATCCATCCTCAAACTGTTAAACCTAACCTTTAAGCCTAATCCATCCGTAGACTGTTAAACCTAACCTTTAAGCCTAATCCATCCTCAAACTGTTAAACCTAACCTTTAAACCTAACCCATCCTCAAACTGTTACAACCTTAAACCTTGCCTACCTTTAAGCAACCTAACCTTCCATCCTCAAACTGTTAAACCTAACCTTTAAGCCTAACCCATCCTCAGACTGTTAAACCTAACCTTTAAGCCTAATCCATCCTCAAACTGTTAAACCTAACCTTTAAGCCTAACCTAACCCATCCTCAGACTGTTAAACCTAACCTTTAAGCCTAATCCATCCTCAAACTGTTGGGAACCTAACATTTAAGCCTAACCATCCTTAACTGTTAAACCTAACCTTTAAGCCTTCCTCCAATCCATCCTCAGACTGTTAAACCTAACCTTTAAGCCTAATCCATCCTCAGACTGTTAAACCTAACCTTTAAGCCTAACACATCCTCAGACTGTTAAACCTAACCTTTAAGCCTAACCCATCCTCAAACTGTTAAACCTAACCTTTAAGCCTAACCCATCCTCAGACTGTTAAACCTAACCTTTAAACCTAACCCATCCTCAGACTGTTAAACCTAACCTTTAAGCCTAACCCATCCTCAGACTGTTAAACCTAACCTTTAAGCCTAATCCATTCACAGACCTGTTAAACCAGGTGATTATGTTTTCTCATCACTGGCATACCACTATTTGCCACCAGAGGAACGATAAGGGACAGCACTAACGCTATTTCACCAATGCTGTTGAAACATGATCCCTACCTAGCCACCTCCATATAGTCGGCGTCAAAACTAGTGTCATTGCTCCGATGCCATTTATTGGCCCCGGTACCTGGCTGTGCTGCCTACCTTTATGAAGCAGGAAAAGAGAGTCCAGTAGAACTTTTTATTGCCTACCTGGAATGGGTGACAATAGCTGAGTAAACTTTTGGCTCTCAAAATGGTATCGGTGTTCTATTTGTTGGTACCGATACCACCATTTTGGTGCTGGATCGGGGCCCCACCTTATACCATACTGGTATTGGTATCAGTGCAACACTAGTTAGAACTACTTGACAGTGGCTATTCAGGCACCAGCATTGTGGCAGAGGCAGACACCTCCAATCAAGGGTGTTCTTGGGTATTAGCAGGCCTGACAGGAACTCAAAGCAGCAGCCGATGGGGCAAGAAATCCTCCAGACGCGACGGAGGCGCCATACTCTTCCAGAACGATTCAGCATACAATGACCCACGGGGTAGAGAGACCAACCGAGAAACACCAGGTAGCGAGAGGTGTAGCACCAAGAGGCCAGCTCTTATTTGGGCAGGAAAGACTGGCCTAGGATCAAGATGCATGGGAGACCATTGAGGATGATCTATATCCTAGGAAGGAGTGCATAAAAAAAAAGTGGTTGAGGACTCGGTACAGGGTGGTAGAGGAACACGGACCAGTTTATCGTCTTAAAGATTGGCCATCTGATCTCAGGACCTTAGATTCTCCCAACCAATGAGAATCAGCAGGTGAATGGTTGGTCTGAGCAGGTGCCTTAAAGCAGGTTAAGTTTGCCAGTGAAGCGTTGCCTCCTGCTGTGAAGAGGATCTATTGGACTTAAGGATATTCTCCGCTTGCCTGGTCTGGTTTCCCCTCGGTTGGTCCTCGGTTTGGCTTCACAGATTCCCCTCTTCTGGTTGACTCTTTCAGGCCTTTAATATTCTTTCAGATTCGAAAGTCTGACTTCTATCCTTTAACATCTTCTTTATCAACACAACAGAAGCTGTTTTCCTGGAAAAGCCATTAGGCTGACCTCTCTGAACTGGATTGAGATTTAATTGAACTGAAACTACTTTTTTGTCCCCGGGGGCAAAGAAACTTGCATGAGCCGCACTCATCACAAAAACAAACACTAAGACATTAACAGAGTTACATCAGGCAGCACGATTTATCCCCCAAAACAAACAGCAGTAACACTTTATAATAAGGTAAACAACAATTGACAACATTCTAGAGAACGGCCAGGAAACCTATCAAGAATTAATGGCTGGTTAACCGATAATTACTAGGGCACAATCCGCCCACTCTTAATATGGGATTACTGCACTAATGACTAGTTACTAAGAAAACAAAGAGTAACTAATAAGGAACTAATGAGTAGTAACTAAGGATAAAAATAGTTATTAAGGAAACAAGTAGTTGATAATAAGGAACTAATAGCAATGGAACTAAAGAAGTTACTAAGGAAATAATAACTACCTTAGGCAAGGCAAGGGAAGTTTATTTGTATAGCAAAAATCAGTACATTTCAAAGAGCTTTACATGAATTAAACAACATCTAATACTGATACCCAATCAGCACCTGGCCATCAGCTAATGTTTTTTTGGTTAAACTAAAATAAAGTGAACCTACCCATTAGATCCTGCTTAGATACTCTGTGTTTCCCCTAAACTTAGACTTGTCATGATGGGTTTCAAAGTTTGCCCACATGCAGAAACAACTCAGAGGCAGGGTAAAGGTTAAACAGTTTATTGTATGGTGTGGAACTCAGAGAGACAAAACAAAGGGGATTTTCAGCATAGGGAACATCCAGCGGTCAGGTGAACCAGAACCGGAAACTCTAGAGGGAGGTCAGAGTGGTGAGTTCAGGGTCCATAAGGAAAATAAGCCAATGCAGATGAATAGCAGAAATGGACTCACAGTAATAGTTTGTGGAAGCTCCTTGGTTCCTATTTGTGGGGGAGGTTGTCCAGATATGGATATAAGTTAGTGGAGGGCGGACAAGCAGACTTATTGTGGTCCAGAGGAGCAGCGGAGCGGACATGAAGAGGTCTGTGAACTGGTCAGGTGAATGTTTTCCATTTTCTCAGTGAGATGAATTGATTCCTTCCAAGGCTTGAACGATGAGGCTTTTCCAGAGGATCAGGTGATAATCCTGCCGGAGATTACAAAAAGAGAACAAAAGGGTTAGAACCTTGGACTCAAAGAGTCAAAAACTCAAAAGGTTAGACTCACCTAATCTCAGAGAGGCTAGAGTAACCAATACTGGCAACCACTCTGGCGAGGAGATGGTGACAGTCTGCTGCTCATATACTGCTCAGATGGTGATGACCAACGAGCTGCAGGTGTGAGTTGTAGAGAGCAGGAAGAGACCCTCCAGGCCAACAGAGGAACAACGGCACCATCTGGTGGATGCATGGAGACACTGAAAAAGAACAAAAACAACCCCCACAAGACAAGACTTAGACAGATTTATTTTGTCATTTTTTATACACAAATGTATACACAATTAAATTCTGTTTAAAACAGCTCTAGACAATTTCATTTTTTAAAGTGAAGCCTTGAAAAACAGTAATAAATACATAAATATTGTAATATAAACATATGACTTTATTTATAGTTCTAACACTATATATATTTTTAAATAAAATAACCCATTTTACACAACAGTTCATCAGTGCCAGGCTCAGGTGGAGAGCAGCAGGTCAGGTTACTAAGCAATAGTCCCATTAGAAGGCTGCGCTGGGTGTTCCGCAGCTGGTACTGGCTAACTTCCTGTTAGTTCCTCAGGTCTTATCAAGGCGTTGATCAAGTTGTGCATACCTTAGTATTACCAAATGATCCTATATGCAGGGGTCTGCACATATTTGGCCAAGGTTTGCTGCCGGCTGCCCTTCCTAATGCAGCCAGAGTCCAGCATTACATCCTTATCCAAATAATTTATTTCCCTTCTCATTGACTTTCATACAATCATACATAGATACAGATTCACAGTCTTATTTGAAAGCCATCCTATTCTCGTCAAAGGTAGTTTTATAGAGTGTCTTTGTATGAACGCATGTGTTTGAATATATTGCAGTCATTTAGCAGGAAATGTGCTATTTCCACAGAAAACAATTTTGCTTGACTTAGTTCATTTAAACCATTACACAAGTATTTTGATGCTTCCCAGTTTAAAAGCCTCTTTAATTGAACTGTAGCATTTCACCCATACTTATTGATGCCTTGCTTTGCTTTTAGCATAATGGAGAAAAGAGACAAGAAGAATGAATGTCCTCTATGAAAAACTCTAATTGAGCTGCTTCTGGAGGCTGTGCTTGTTTGATCATGAAATTCACTTCCTATGTTTGTGGAATAAGGTTTTGTTGTCATGATGCTTCACCATAGTAACCACAAAAAGGTTTTTTTTATAATTAGGAACAACTGATATACATCTCAAAAATGAAATATTATTTTAAATATTTGCTTTAGTTCCTATTCTTTTTTAAAGGAATAGAAAGCAGAGCAGGAACAAGGAGATGAGAGAGAAGGAAGAAAATCAAGCCATCACTTCCATCAATTGAGCAGTATTATGTGTTTCACTGAAGCTTATGATGTGAGACGTCAGTATCGGCCATATAAATACTTTCAGAAGTCCTCGATTCTGAAAGTATAAGCAGAAAGAGATAGAAATAGGCTGAAATATCAAGCATCCATTCTGTACTTTTAGATCCATCCTCGGTCCAACACACCTGAATAAAATGGTGGAATGACCTCCTCAGGATGCAGTCAGTTCCTCCAGAGTCCTCTCAATCATCTAACTACTTGATTCAGGTGTGTCGAACCAAAGGCACATCTAAAAGTTGCAGGATACCGACACTCAGGAACTGGAATTGCCCACCCCTGCGCTAAAGCATTACCCTCCTCTTGAATGACTTGGGTGGTTTGTCTGCCTTTTACTCATTTCTGGGCCTAAACTTTGAGTAGATCATAGTGACTAAGGCTCTGTTCACACCGCAGCCTGAAGTGACCCAAATCAGATTTTTTTGGCCCATATGCAACCTGGATCTGATCCTTTTATAACTGTCTGAACAACACGGATCTGATTTTTTCCAGTGCGACCCAGGCCACTTCGCTATGTGTTCCTGAATCCGATAGGGACCTGTTCTTTTCCAATGCGATCTGCGTCTGAACAGCCAGGTCGGATTCATCCAACCTGAACGCCATTAATACCCGACAAAAGGTCACTATTCTGCATCTTGCCATGAAGAAGCGGCAAGAAAAATAACAACCATGGCAGACGATGATGTGGAGAGCAGTGTCTGTGTTTAACCATCTTGAAAAGATTAAGTTTTTAAGCTTGGGAAAGATCGCTAAGATGCGCGCCCGCACTCACTCATCCACGTTTACTTCTGTAAACACAGAGCCACTGGCCTGTGACATCATGGCGTCCTCTACTGCGCATGCAAGACACATTAAGCTGGCATGACTGCAGTTCACAGGAGATCACATACAAAGTAAGCATATATTTGGAAATGTGAGCGGCACGCGCATAAAAAATCGGATTTCACAAATAAATCTGAATTGAGCATTAAAGCCTGCAGTGGAACGTAGCCTTAGATGCTAATTGCCTGTCAGGGTGGTGGGGACCTCATGTTCATGGTAGAGAAGGCAAAGAAGGTAGAAATTGTATATTATATTATTTATTTTTCTGATATGGCTTTAACTTTACTTCAATGTCTTGACCTTCATGTGTGACTTGGTTCCTCCCAGATTCCAGACAGATCCAGTCTTCTCCATCTTGGAGCTACGATCAGTCGTATCCTTACCTCGGCCAGATCACTACTCCAGCTGTTCACACAGCTGGTCCACTTTCACCTGCTCGCTCCTCTCTTGGTGAGCTTTCCTCAAGGCTTTCAGGTAAAGCCTCATCCAACCGTCTGAGTTTAAACAAGCTTAAACCAATCAATGACCTTTGTTGTTGTTTTTGCACGTAGGTTCGGACCTCGCGGCCTTTGGTGATCCGCGGATGGCTTTGGAACGGCCGTTCAGTTCCCTCCCCTCCCTGCCTGAATCCCGTTTCTCCAACACTCGGGTGCACTACCCTCCTACAGGAGCTGCATTCACTTACACTCCAACACACAACCCGGTCTCTAACGGCGCTATCAGCATCACCATGGCCACCGCCATGGCGTCCACCCAAACAGGACGGTACCACACCTACCTGCCTCCACCTTACCCTGCCAACGCCCCTCACCAAGCTCAGAACGGGCCGTTCCAGTCCACTTCGTCCCCCTATCATCTGTACTACTCCACCACCACCGGCTCGTACCAGTTCTCCATGATGGCCGGGGGAGGGGCCAACAGTGACTCGCACTCTCCGCCTCGTATCTTCCCGCCTTGCACCACTGCCTCCACGGGGTCTTCTCTTCTACACCCTTCTTTGCCCAATCAGAACGAAGGAGTAGGTGTGGAGGTGGAATCCAGCCACAGTAGCTCGCCAACAAACATGGCTGCGGCTGAAGCCGTATGGAGACCGTACTGACTCACCTGAGATACTCTGCCGAGAGCGGATTCACCTGCATTAGTGCTTCGAGTCTTCACAACATTTACGTTTTTCAGTCGAGGGAGCAAAACCAAAGTCTTTCACTCTGTGACATGGAGTCCACTCCAGCTTTTAATGTTTCTGGCTTCCTCTTGTTAGAACCAACTATTTTGATCCGTCTTCTGAAAACGTCGCAGAATGGCTGAAACTTCTTAAAACGGTTGGATCTGCTAAGGAAGAGGCTCATCGAAGCAAAACATGTTGTTGAACTCAGAAAAACCTGGACTTTGGTGTCTATGATAAGTATGGAAAGATTCTCCAGTTGGTTCCGAAGACGAAAAACACGAAACGGGGGGACGGTGGAAGCAGCTACCCTCCGGTTCACTGTGTGTTTTTATTACCATTGAAACGACACACCAGCTTGTTCAAACTAGTCACTAAATGAAGTGTTTTAGAAGTTTCTTAAAGAAATAAAAGAGTTTTACTTCACACACATCCAGATCCAGTGTCTGAGTGAAAAGGGTAAGTCGTTGTTTGGGTCTAGACCTGGAAAAGCCGAGGCCAGACATCTGTGGACGCTTCTCTAATGTTCCAGGTAAGTCCCGCCGGGAGGAGGCGAAGAGGACGGCCCAGCGTCTCTGGGTTGGAGCTGTAGGAGAGGGAAGTCTCTGCTCAGCCTGCTGCCTACATGACCCGGTCCTGATAAGGATCATTTTATCAAGCTGCAACTCTCAATTAATTATTTGTGTTATTTTATAACTGCCTGATAAAAGCTGATTCTTATTTTCTTATATTCATAATAATCAGATATTCAATCATTTTAGTTATTGGTACGGATAATTGATAAACAGTCTAATTTTAACCAAATATTTATATTAATGATGAGTCAACCGTGAGTAAAAAAGGGTAGGACTTGGAGACAATCCCTGGAGCTTTCAGCGTAAAACCATGAGAAATGAAAAAAGTATGAACTAAATGACTCCAGTCAACTAACAAGTGAAAACAAAGTCTTGAGCCGGGCACACATTGTGCGATATTTTTAATCGTTGCACGCAGCTACAGCTCAAACTGTACAACAAAGTTCACAGCTCACAATGTTTGTTCTCACACTGTGAGACCCGACACTGATGCGATCTACCTGCTCACACTGTACGTCTAGAAACCACGTCCGACTCAGCGCCGAGAGATGGCGCTGCTCGAACTTGTAAATCTGGAGGAAGTAGAAGAACTCCCCTATTTGCGCAAGCGCAGTTCTCGAAGTTCTGGTAAATTGGCACGTAGCTCTGCTTCAACAGCAGGATTTACCCACGACCACCTTAAGACGGCCGACTGTTACTCCCTGTATACTACACCACGCAGGATGCACGATCAGGAGTAGAGAATCGGCCCGAAAAAGGCAGAACATCGTACAGTGTATGCCCGGCTTTGGAAAGGTGCGAGTCCTCTCCGTAACCATTGGAATTCCATGAAACATCCAGCCATCTTCTCCCAATTAGTCCTTGTCAGGGTTCGCGGTGGGGCGGTGCTTATCTCTGGCTGTCTATAGACAAGAGGTGGGACACACCCTAGACAGATCGCGAGTCTGCAGGGAAAAACAGAGACACACATCCATTTACGCATACACTCAAGGGCTGGTTATCCTCTCGCAGCAGTGTGTTGCAGTATTGAAGCATGGTCTGCCCTATGTTATTCCACGCCACAATGCCAGAGGGCCAATCAGGAACTAGCTGTGGGTCTAGATTCTGCCGAGGTGGTGAGGAAGTGGGGGAAGCTTATGTGACAAAGGAGGGACATGAGGGCCAAAAAGAGCGGGGATCCAGGTGGAAAAAGGGTCCCAGTGGTCCATCTTCACCAGTCGTTTTCCACAATGGCGGTTAGACAAACAGAACAAGCCGGTAAGGAACCAAACAGGAAACACGCATAGTGTAGAGCGGATGTAGATTTGACCAATCAGAGGCCTCCTGTATGCAGTCACCTACAAGTATGGAGAGGTGCAGCAGTCTGTCTGCAGAAGGGGCGGGGCATATCTGCATTAACTGCGACACACGCAGACGACCTGGTTTCTGAGCATAAGTCAGCCTTAACACTTAAGGAGAATTTAGAGAAGCCAATTAACCTAACAGTCGTGTTTTTGGACTGTGGGAGGAAGCCGGAGTACCAAGAGAGAACCCATGCATGGTTAGGGAGAACATGCTAACTCCATGCAGAAAGTAAGTTATGGTCGTTATGCCGAGTGGCACTTAAGGTCATTGACGAAGGATTGCCCCGTCTGTCGGTTCAGGTCCAGGATGGTACTCCAGGTGTGTTGCATGGTTTTAGGTTCCGCCTCCACAGTTTGGCACCAGGTGTTACTTGGTTTTTCTCACCTTGCACTTCCTCCAAGTGTCCATTGAAGGTCTGGCCTCTCTTCTCACAGTGCGACCAATCCATCTTCATCTTCTATGGGTGACAATGGTCTTCACTCCCCCCCACCCCGTCCCCCCTCCTAAACACCAGATTTCATTTAGGCGTTTGTTTTTAGGCTAAATCTGGTCAGTCTGTCCTTGAATTAGTCAAGAAATAGTAGTTGAAGACTGGTAAGGGTTTCTTTTCTGGACTAAATCAAGAACATGTCGGACCAACCAGTTTTAGCCTAAAATGCAACGTCTAAATGACATCTGCTGTTTGGGGGGATAACTTCCAACCAGATTAAAACCAAAAACTGTGGAAAAACTTTTTTTTTAATAAAAATGACTAAGACCTTTCATTTTTCTCATCATTACCCAAGTTGCACAAGAACTTTAACTTTCTGCATGAGCTTATTTCAGAAAAACAGTGTACCTTAAAAGATTGCTCTCATCTAAGACATTTTACACACTAAACAACTTACAAAAGATTTTATTACACACCAATCATGAACAATTTCAAAGGAACTTAAATGGAAAAGAAACAAAGAAATCACAGATGATATTACTAACTGCAGTTCTGCTCTCCGCCAGTAGGTGGCGGAGAGCAGAACTGCAGTCTCTTAATATGAAACGTGTGGTTTGTTGAAGCAATTTGCCTAAAGTGTTCAACGCCTCACGAGGCTTCATCTCACCATCACAACTAGTGATAGAATTTCCACCTCTAAATATACCTCTATGTTTTATTTCACATAACTCCACACTTTACCCCACTGAATTTATTTAGCAGTATTTCTTATTAAATGCTTCACCGTTTTTTGGATCTCATGGTCAGGAGTTTTATTTTCTGATGTTTTCTAATAAATATTTCACAAGTCGTGCACTTAAAAAAAGAGGTTTGTGCAAGTTTTTCTTTTTTTTAGATCTCTAAAATAATGGTCCCAGTATTCCAGATGTTAAATTCAGGCATAAATCCTAACCAACATTAACCCATCCTTCGTTTTAATCGTTTTAAGTTTAGTATTTTGGTAATGAAGTAAAACTATTGCAGGGATTCTCAAAGTGGGGTTCAGGGTCTCCTGGGGGTCTTAAGACACCACATGGGGGAGGATTGCTAAGGTTTATGGAGGGCTATAACTGTGACATAAAATACTTTATTGAATGACTATGAATGCCATTTATTTATGTTATACACAATTAAATTATGAAATGTTAAACTAAATATAGGTTTGGAAGGAAAACACATTTATTAACAAAGGAATATATTTACATACAGTATCTGTATTTTTAACTGGCGGTTCATTCCTTGGCCACATTGTGGCTCGACCTTTCTAATACCTCAACCAAAATGATCAGGTTATCCTGAGCTATCTCTATAATTATGCTGCTATAGGCTTAGACTGCTGGAGGACATAGGGACCCCTTTTTCCCCACTCTCCACTGAGCCTGGTTCTGCTGGAGGTTTCTTCCTGTTCAAAGGGAGTTTTTCCTCTCCACTGTCGCTACAAGCATGCTTAGTGTGAGGGATTGCTGAAGAGTCAATGAGTCGATGCAATCAGCTGGTTTTCCTTAGATAGAAAACTTTGAATCAATCTGACTGGATGATCTGGTGAACTGGAAAGTCACCTGAGATGACATGATGTGAATTGGAGCTATAGAAATAAACTGAATAGAATCGACTTAGCATATGGCTCCTGGATCAGAGTTATGATGTTTGATAGTTGCTTAAGGGGTAATTTCCCTTTCCTGCTCCTAAAGTTTTTTTTTTTTTTGTCTTTATAAGAGAGATTGCTCTCCTGGAAACAAGGCACACAGAAATTAGCATCAATGGGAAATCTAGTCTCACACCCCCCTGCTGCAATCGGCGAACAAGCTCTGCACCGGTGGTAACCAGACCCCTTTATTGGAATGTCATTAGAAGATGGTCGGGACACAAGCTGGTGTTTCTTTCACACTATGGTGTTTTTTACAGACCATCTGAACACTTTAGGATCTGAGGAAAGAAGAGAACTCAGAGAAGCAGCTAAGAGGTGTGCAGTGACTCTGGAGGAGATGCAGAAATCCACAGCTCAGGTTGACTGGACAATAAGTTATCTCCACGAGTCTGGCCTAAAAGGAATTTGTATGGTGTGTGTGTGGAGGAATATGGAGTAAAGTTTGTTCCAGTATTGTTGCACAAAGCACATTTTATAAATAAAATTATTTTGAAAAAAACTTCTTCAAAAAAATTCTTCATAACGTTACACTTTTAAATAATCTTATTTCATTCACATATTCATTTTTAAACCTTTAGTTTTTTTTTTTTTTTACAGATTGAGATATAAAAAGTGCATCCTTTTTTTAAATTGTGCAGCCAATAGTGTTTGCTAACGCCCAGCAGACCAATAGAAATGCCTCTTTGCTCCTCGCGGCACAGGAAAGCCCGCCCCCAGTGAAGAGAAGAACGCAATTTGAGAAAAACGCGATTGAAAAAGACAGATTCCAACGTATGAAATCCTTAAAAAACGAAATCTACGAAAACACAAACATTTATTTATCTGTTAAATGTTTATTGTTAAAAATGTTTTTTGAAAGGTTATTTTCTGAATTTTTTTCTACAAAACGTGTTCTTTGCTTTACAGAAATACTGGAACAAAACTCCATACATATATTTTTAAGCAAATGGCATCTGAATTTTTAAATAAAAAAAAATCGATACAATAGAAAAAGTTGTTTTGGATGTAGGATCGTTATCAGCTCAGAGAAAAGGCGCACTTTTTGATCGCATAAACTTTCTAAGATTTCACAAAATAAAAATTTTTGAAAAAAAAAAAGAGGAAAATTATTTTGAAAAATTAAAACTGGGAAGAAAATTTGTTTTTCAGTGTTTAATTTCTGGATTGCTTTTTTTCCCTTTGTTTCCATTTAAAACATGAGTTCTCTGTTTGCAACAATAATGGAGCAAAGTTAACTCCGTAGAGCAGGTGCATTTTATTCCAACCATGCGTACCAACCCCTGCAGAAGGAAGAACATCACCTGAGGATTGGACCACCTGCTGTGTTTAGCTTTCATGATTCAGAAAGATAAGCAGGTCATCTGCGCGTGTGACCTGCGAAAAATAAATTCACTAAATCAACCGTGTTAAAAAAAATCTCTATTAAAACAAACTGTTAATTAAAATAATTAAACTTTAAAGGTGGTTGTTTTGTGATTCAAGGTACTTATTTTATTTGAAATGTGTTACTTTAATTTATTACTTATTTATTTGAAAATTGATTTATCCCAGATTTACTGAATTTTTCTTCTTTCTAATTCAGAGACTGAAAAATACACATATAAAAGGTTCTGTATGACTATCAGCTGATTATTCCAGGAACAGGAAATTTGTGACGCATACCCAACATTTTATGGAAAACAATTAAAGTAATAATACATATTAATAATAAAAATTAATAATTTAACAACACGAAAGATACTGATATTATATTATTTGAAGCATGAGACGCAGTCATCATTGGATACAGGTTCAAAGGGTGTCCTGAAAAATTTAGATATGAATAAAAACTGAAGGTATGTTGGTAAAATAATAAATTGGGTTAGAATTAGGGAAGAATCATTAAGAGGATTCAGACGGTTAACTAAAATAAATTAGAAAATTTTAAGTTCTATCAAAAAACATGCAATATTTATGTTTAATATATGCATATTTAAAAAAAACGGAATTAACTGAATGTAAAAATATAAAAAAGGAATCGTTTTAATCTAAGATCTATGGAGAATATTAAAAGGTTTCAGTGTTTTACGCCCCCGTCCAGCAGGGGGCGGCAGGGCGCCGTTTCCCTGGCAACCAATTGAGGAGCAGGAGAAGAAGAAGCCGGAGGCGGCAGAACCAAACAGACATGGCCCAGCAGAGCGACTCCTACTCCGGCTGCAAGCGGCCCTCCGACACCGTCCGGCTGAAGAGGAAAAGAGCCCGAAATGCAGCGGAGAGTCCCGCGGAGAGCGGCTCTTCTCCGGCCTCTGCCCCCGGTCCCCACGGCGGCTCCAGGAGCAGAGGCAGCCGCAGGAACCCCTTCGTGACGTGGGAGACCGCGCTCAGCCGCCCCAGGAAGGTCTTAGTGGTGGAGGAGGACCTGGGGGAGCGGGAGGAGAGGTCCGCTCTACTGAGGCTGATGGCCGCGGAGAGGACAGCGGGGGACCGGCCACCCGGAGCCCGCGGCGCTCAGGTACCGACCGTCTGCGGGTCATAGAAGCCTCATTGGCTGACGGACCTAGAGGGCGGCCATCTTGGGTCAGACCACCGTTCAGACAGGCGCTGTCAGAACCACGGTCTGACCCAAGATGGCCGCAGTTTATGCAAGTAGAAGCATCAGTGCCGGCCGCAGCCTCTTGGGGGCCCTAAGCAGCCCCCCCACTAGAATATTACTGACACAGATATCACACTCTGATGATAGAGGCAATAATACACCAAGTAAATAAACACAATACTTTGTTTTATTAAAACTTGAATACAAACAAATGTTAAACGTTCAACATTTAAAATAAAACCAAAATAGAAAAACTTAATAATTATAATCAAAACTAGAATGTTTAAAAAAAGACACTTAAATAATGAAAGCAAACATAAAAACAGCTAGGGTTAATCTGAGCTTAAAAAGCTGCTCTCTGCTGAGGCACCTGTCCTGTCAGGCAGAGAGCTGACAGCTACCCAGAGATCTGGCTAAAGCTCCACATCTAGTTTTGGCAGAGCTATGTCAGAAAGACTCTAATGCCAGATCGCTTCCATCAGCAATGTAAAGGTGTCTCTAATCGGCGCTGGCCCTGTTCTCAGTCCTTTCTGAGTCTCAGAGGAACCCTGACCATTCAGCTGGGTCAGATGGAGGCACTGTTGATCCATCTTGATAGCTGGAGCCTGATGAGGGAGTGGATGGGAAATCCTTAGCAGTGGATGCAGATGTAGAAGGACCTGTAGGGATTAAATAGAAAAACAATAAAATAAAAGGACAGTTTATAGCTAAAGCCAAACTAAAACCTTTAGATTAACAGAGCTGTGTTATGTAAAATAATATCCTGCAGATAATGAATAAATGATGAACTAGAACTGGAGTTAAAGTTAATTATTTAACTTATTCACAATCAGAGGTGAAATCAATTTAGTGTTCTTAGTTGAATGAGATTGTCCAGGAACGGCCAGATGTTAATACTTTCACTAATGTCTGTTAGAACAGCAGTGACATTAAATCAACATCAATACATTCAGCTTAAATGATAAATGGTTAAAATGGATTAACAGCTGAAAATGGTCAGCAACCAGGAGGGGCGGGGCGGCGTGTTCTCTTTTCATACCATGAAAGGGGGGGGGGCAGCGTGTAACACTAGATGGTTCTCTACCTCGTGACCACGGCGGTTAAATGAGAGTGAAACTACCTGAAAGCAGAAAGGAAGGAAAGGAGGAAAGGAAGGAAAGCAGGAAAGGAAGGAAAGAAGGAAAGGAAGCTGAAAGCTGGAAAGGAAGGAGAAAAGCTGAGAAAAGGAAGGAAAGCTGGAAAGGAAGGAAAGCTGAAAGGAAGAAAGCGAGAAAGGAAGGAAAGCGAGAAAGGAAGAAAGCGGAAAGGAAGGAAAGCGGAAAAGGAAGGAAAGAAGGAAAGGAAGGAAAGCGGAAGGAAGGAAAAGCGAGAAAGGAAGGAAAGCTGGAAAAGGAAGGAAAGGGAAAGGAAGCGAAGAAGGGAAGGAAGGAAGGAATGAAGGAAGGAAAGCGGAAAGGAAGGAAAGGGAAAGGAAGGAAAGCGGAAAAGGAAGGAAAGCGAGAAAGGAAGGAAAGCTGGAAAGGAAGGAAAGCGAGAAAGGAAGGAAAATGGAAAGGAAGGAAAGCCGGAAAGTAAAGAAGGGAAGGAAGGAAGGAAGGCTGGAAGGAAGGAAAGCGGAAAGGAAGGAAAGCTGGAAAGGAAGGAAAGCGGGAAAAGGAAAGCAGGAAAGGAAGGAAAGAAGGAAAGCGGGAAAGAAGGAAAGCAGGAAAGGAAGGAAAGCGGGAAAGAAGGAAAGCGGGAAAGAAGGAAAGCAGGAAAGGAAGGAAATGAAGGAGAAAAAGGAAGGAAAGAAGGAAAGCGGGAAAGGAAGGAAATGAAGGAGAAAAAGGAAGGAAAGCGGGAAAGGAAGGAAAGCGGGAAAGGAAGGAAAGCGAG
>JAGKQL010000018.1:28792433-28809935 GCA_018398635.1 Cyprinodon brontotheroides
GTTATTTTTAGGAACGCTAGCCGTACAAGCTTTAGCATGTTATTTTTAGGAACGCTAGCCGTACAAGCTTTAGCATGTTGTTTTTAGCAACACTAGCCGGACAAGCTTTAGCATGTTATTTTTAGCAACACTAGCCATACAAGCTTTAGCATGTTATTTTTAGCAACACTAGCCGTACAAGCTTTAGCATGTTGTTTTTAGCAACACTAGCCGTATAAGCTTTAGCATGTTGTTTTTAGCAACACTATCCATACAAGCTTTAGCATGTTATTTATAGGAATGCTACCCGTACAAGCTTTAGCATGTTGTTTTTAGCAACACTAGCCATACAAGCTTTAGCATGTTGTTTTTAGCAACACTAGCCGTACAAGCTTTAGCACGTTATTTTTAGGAATGCTACCGGTACAACCTTTAGCTTGTTATTTTTAGAAATAGGGCTTGGTTGTCATGACGTAAGCACTTTGCGTAGCCGCCATCTTGAGTGCCTTTTTTACCGCTGCTCGTACTACTGCCTATGACTACCGCGTACTGTACTCCCTCTCAGCCGTGTTTTCATGGATCACTGTGTTCCCACTGTTTGCTGGCCTTATGATCTGCAGCTCCTGAACCCATCCATTCATTCATTTGTCAACATACCGGTCCGTGGCTTCTCTGTTTAACGCCTCCCGGTAAATTCCAGATCCTTTTTGGGATTTTAACATTTTTTATTTCTCACAACGTTGTGTCAGAGCTGTGCTTTCAGAGCGACGCTACCGGAGCTACGGTATAAGAGCTATGCTATTGGAGCTATGCTATCAGAGCATAGCATTCAACATGGCCGCCACGTCCCACAATGCAACGCGGATCCCGAGCCCTATACTAGCCATACAAGCTTTAGCATGTTGTTTTTAGGAATGCTAGCCGTACAAGCTTTAGCATGTTGTTTTTAGCAACGCTAGCCGTACAAGCTTTAGCTTGTTTTTTCTGGAAATACTAGCCATACAAGCTTTAGCATGTCGTTTTTAGCAACACTAGCTGTACAAGCTTTAGCATGTTGTTTTTAGGAATGCTAGCCGTACAAGTTTTAGCATGTTTATTTCAACAAAACCAGCTGTACAAGCTTTAGCTTGTTGTTTTTAGGAATGCTAGCCGTACAAGCTTTAGCTTGTTTTTTTTTTTAGAAATACTAGCCATACATGCTTTAGCATGTTGTTTTTAGGAATACTAGCCCTACAAGCTTTAGCTTGTTTATTTTAGCAATACTAGCCCTTCAAGCTTTAGCATGTTATTTTTTAAGGAATACTAGCCATACAAGCTTTAGCATGTTGTTTTTAGGAATGCTAGCTGTAAAAGCTTTAGCATGTTTATTTTAGCAATACTAGCCGTACAAGCTTTAGCATGTTATTTTTTTAAGGAATACTAGCCATACAAGTTTTAGCATGTTGTTTTTAGGAATGCTAGCCGTAAAAGCTTTAGCATGTTTATTTTAGCAATACTAGCCGTACAAGCTTTAGCTTGTTATTTATAGAAATACTAGCCATACAGCTTTACAAGCAACACTGGCGCATGTTTTTTTTAGCAACACTATGTTGCGGATAAAGCTTTAGCATGTTATTTTTAGCAATACTAGCCGTACAAACTTTAGCATGTTATTTTTAGTATACTGGCTGTACAAGCTTTATCATGTTATTTTTACAACAGCTAGCCATACAAGCTTTAGCATGTTATTTTTAGGAATACTAGCTGTAGAAGCTTTATCATGTTATTTTTAGGAATATAAAAATAACATAATGTCTGCTTCTCTCTGGCGTGAACGCAGGAGCTGCAGAAACATCAGATGAATCTCGGCCACACTTACTGGATGTTAATATTTTTCCTAAAGCCAACATATTCTGCGGCAGGTTTCTACATTTAGCAAGTTAATTTGGCGTTAATAAAACTGTTTTCAGAGGTGATCATGGCGGCTCATCAGCAGTGCTTTCGATCACGACTCCCTGCCAGCTCCCAGATCAGCTTCTCTCATTGGTTGATGCGGCGCGTCCAGCAGCTAAAGTTCAACTTTTTAATCCAGCATCTAGTTGTGAAATTTTGAGCATTTGATCAAAGTTTCCGGGGGGAAATAAAAATAGGGTGTACTGTTGGTCATTTTTTTAGTAGAGGGCGTACAATATTCTGCCGTACGCATTGCTAGCTAAAAACCTGGTGTGGCTAATGTTGCAACACCATGAGTAAGGCTTGTATTAAAGAAAACTGCGTAGTGTTGCAGGACTGATTTCACAGAATAAAACGGTACATTAAAAACCCGGCGATCCATTTTAAAGCTTTTACAACTAAAAGCCCAGAATTAAAAGTAATCCAGAATATTAGTAATAACAATAATCCATGATGAGAAAATCGCCTATAAGATCAGCAGGGATTAAAGTATTCCGGCCCCAGGCTGGATTTCCTGCTCGCAGCGATTGCCTGTGGGTAATAAAATCCCTCGAAATAAAATGATGGTAAATAAATAAAAATAAAAAGAATTAAAACCCCTGTTGCGTTTGTCAGCCAATGGTAGCAAAGGAGCGCTCTGAATCTAACAGTATCAGCCAATCAGAAGAAGGGGGGCGGGTCTTAGGAAAGCGTGTACCTCCTGCTGTCGTTTCTTGCTCCAGATGGATTGTGATTCATTGCTAAAGGGAAAGTCACCTGCACCATTTAGGCTCCATTCAGCAGAGAGACGTGTTAAAAGACAAAAAATGAATAAATGAAACTCTGTGTTTGGAGAGAAGGACGATAGAGAGAACGGAATGGAGCGGGAACCATGCAGTTCATGAACTCCGGGGAAGATGTCACCACCATAGATGAAGGTCTGAACAATAAATGGTACTGGGTATGTCTGAGGAGACTGGGTGAGATGGTGAGCCAGTTAGCAGCTGGAGCAGTTTCAGTTCAGTTTATTTATATAGCACCAGTTCACAACGCATGTCATCTCAAGGCACTGAGGAGCAGGAAGTTAGCTCAACCAGGCGCTTGCTTCTGCAGGCTGTGCTCCAGGAAGCATTGCATGAGTGATTGAAGACTAAATTTGACTTTTAAAAATCCAATACCAAAACAGCAGCCCAGAGATGGCAGAAGTGCATCTACTCTCTAGTGTGAATGAAAAGGTGTCTAACTGTGTTTGGTAGCACCTTTTAGCTGTTGGATGCCTAAAAAGGCGGTCTGATCCCATGACCCCAAACCCCTCTGGCATGGCTAGAAAATACAGCTCCTTCTCAAAATATTATATTGTGATAAGTTGCATTACGTCTACATAATGTAAAGATAAAAGTTCTAGATTCATATATATTTTAGATTCATTGCACACTAACTGAAATATTTCAGGTTTTTATTGTCGTCATATGGATGATTTTGGCATCCAGCTCATGAAAAACCAACATTCCTATCTCACAAAATTAGCATATCATGATAAAAGTGGCTAAATATAGCGACAAAGTCGCGACCAAGCCGGGCAGCTGCGGCGGCATTTTTATAAAGGAGGGCGGGCCGCGCGCTTTGAAAAAAATAAATATAAAAATATAAGGCGCTGGGTTACGGGCGGTATGAAAGTACAGCTGTGTCTGATAAACTGACAGATCTTTTGTTGTTTTCTCTCTCTGTGTGTCTATATAAGATCATGGCGGGCCCACCTTCATTAATGGGGAAACACTGTGGTCCACTGGGTTTTATGAAGGGTGGGGGTCAATGCAGCTATCAGGAGAATTTTGAGCACTTCATGCTTCCATCTGCTGAAAAGCCTCATGGAGATGAAGACGCTTAATTCTCGGCACCTGCTCACTGCGAGCCAAAACCACTGGTGTTTTAAGTTCACTGACCATGGTATCACTGGGCTCAGTTGACCTGCCAACTCTCCTGACCTGAACCCCATAGAGAATCTGAGGGATATTATGAAGAGAAAGTTGAGAGACGCGAAGACCCAACTATGTGGATGAGCTTCAAAGGCACGCTTATGGACCTCCATGACACCTCTAGCAGGCTGATAGCCTATGCTGGTACTGCGCATTGAAGCAGCAGTCATTTTGCAAGTATTGAGTGCATAACTGTGCAAAAATTTTAAAGTTTTACTTTTTTCTATTACAGTATTTTCAATTTTAATTATAAGGCGGACATAAGCGTCTTTTTTTCTCTCAAAATGTATGGAAGCCCTATGGTGCGGCAGCGCGCTATGTGTGTTGCAACTACGACTTTTGAGACCACCTCGCTGAGGAGATGATGAAAAGAGTGGCTGAATGTAAGTGATAACCAGGTGTTTTTCCACTCATCACCATCGCTGTTAATCTGTGGACTCCATGTGTGCTCCATCTCACAGCTGATGTGAAAAACATGGTGAAACAAATTAACGCTGTGCTTCGGTGTTCAACACGCTCCGACATCGGTGTGAACCTGACCCAGCAGGTGCAGCAGAAGCAGCGGTTTAGCTTTACATGCAAAGTCAAAGGCCGTGGCGCATAGGCGCAGCGTTCGCGAGCGCCAGTTTTGGTGTGCAGCACGCCGGGAAGCGTTTAAGCATCTGACGCGACCGCCAAGCAGCTGTTGCTACCGAGGCAGGAAAAATTGAAGTTTTGCTGCTGGAAAGCGCCTGATCAACCAATCAGAAGAAGCTGATCTGGGAGCTGACAGCGAGACAGACACAGCTCTCGGATGACATATGATATTAAATGAAAAAAAAGGCTGGATGGATGAGGAGATGATGAAAGCGTGGCTGAGCGAGGTGTATGTGAGGCAGACCACAGTTTCGCGATAAGTGGAGGTGGTTTGACGATAAGTGGAAGGCAGCGCGGACTTAACGCCAAAGGCAGCGCCGGGCAGTTAACGCCACAGTTTTTGCAGATGGATTGTAGATGCTTTTGACTAATCTGACCAAGTCGCTGGTGGTATATATATATATTATATATTATATATTTTATTCTATTATATGTGAGTTTCTTGCCTGTGTTGAAAGAGTTCAGGCTCAGGATTTTGTTTTTTTTTGCTTTAATCCCTGCGTCAGTTTTTTGAGGCCAGAAAAGATGGCTGTTCATAGCGATGCAAAGCTTCTTGCTAATGAGACTTACTTCCTCAAACATTAGCCTGCGATGTTTGTTGTGGTTCTTTACATCGTCTTTTTACCTACCAGAGAAAAGTGTCTTTGTATGACTCAATCTGAGTCAGGGGCAGCCTCTGAAGTCTCTCAGCACTCCTTGCCCGTCAGCCCGTGGCGCACAGAGTAGCGCGATATTACGCCTCCTACAGTCCTGCTGTTATTGGTTCAGACCACGTGGGCTGTTGACATAAGAGCCGTGTTACCAGCTTGTGTAAGAGTGAAACACACAGCTGATCAATGCGCACACTGTTTTTAAAGCAGAATAATAACAACCACCCTATTTTATTTAAGTCTGGCTGCTGATTTTGTTTTATTACAATGCCTAAGACTGAAAAAAAAAATAAATACAGCTCACAAAAGGCACTGGAGCTTATTTTAGCTCTTTTTTTTTGTATTTTTATTTTTTGTAGATTGTTATTGTAGCTGTATAAATCTTAAATTTTGTTACATACACTGATTCGAAAATAAAAAAAGTGTTAGTGCTTCATAAATGTTTTGTGGCCATCAAAAAGCTTCAGGGTTATTCAACGGGTCAAATAGAGTAAAAGCATTTGGTACATTTGGAGACACTGGTGACACTAAAAGTTCGAAGCCCAACAGCTCTGGAACTGTTGGAGCTAGAGGTCTGACATTTTTTGCATTTGTGGTTGACACTTTCTCAATTACGTCTTTATTACTGCTGTTCAAAAAACTTTGAGTCATGTTTGAACTGATGCAGCTGAGGCTGTGTTTTACTCACCCTATTTTCATTTATACACTACTCAAACAAATTAAAGGAACACTTTGCATTTAGAGTATAGCATCAAGTTAATTAAACTTGTGTGATATTGATTTGGTCAGGTCAGTAGCAGAGGGGATTGTTAATCAGTTTCAGCTGCTTTGGTGTTAATGAAATGAACAACAGGTGAACTAGAGGAGCAACAACGAGACGACCATCATCAAAACAGGAATGGTTTTACAGGTGGAGGCCACTGACATTTTTCCCCTCCTCATCTTTTTTGACTCTTTTTCACCAGTTTAGCATTTGGCTAGGGTCACTGTCAATACTGTTAGCATGAGGGCTACCTGGACCCTACAGAGGTTGCACAGGCAGTCCAACTCCTCCAGGATGGCACATCAATATGTGCCATTGCCAGAAGGTTTGCCTGCGCCTCCCAGCACAATCTCAAGAGCATGGAGGAGATTCCAGGAGACAGGCAGTTACTCCAGGAGAGCTGGACAGGGCCCGTAGAAGGTCTACAACCCATCAGCAGGACCGCTATCTGCTCCTTTGTGCAAGGAGGAGCAGGAGGAGCACTGCCAGAGCCCTACAGAATGCCCTCCAGCAGGCCACTGGTGTGAATGTCTCTTCACGATGGTGGCCTGAGGGGCCCCACGTCCTCTAGTGGGCCCTGTGCTCACTGCCCGGCAACGTGGAGCTCCATTGGCATTTGCCACAAAACACCAGAATTGGCAAGTCGGGCCACTGGCCTGTGCTTTTCACAGATGAGAGCAGGTTCACCCTGGAGAACATGTGACAGACGGAAAGGGTCTGGAGAAGCCGTGGAGAACGTTATGCTGCCTGTAACATCGCTCAGCATGACCGGTTTGGTGGGGGTCAGTGATGGTCTGGGGAGGCTTATCCATGGAGGGACGCATAGACCTATACAGGCTAGACAACAGCACCCTGACTGCCATTAGGTATCGGGATGAAATCCTTGCACCCATTGTCAGACCCTATGCTGGTGCAGAGGGTCCTGGGTTCCTCCTGGTGCACGACAATGCCCGGCCTCATGTGGCGAGATGGCGAGAGTATGCAGGCAGTTCCTGGAGGATGAAGGAATTGACCTCAGTTATTTGCTTTTTTCATTTGGGTATGCAAAAAAGGTGACCATTGCTTCAAAATGAGGTGGGTGTTAAGAGGTGTTAGAACCAATTTCCCATAGCAAACGTGTTTCATTGTTTACTTATCAAGTGTATAAAGAGAGCCAAAGATTCGGAAACTTGCATTTTCCAATGTTGAGGCGCAAAATGAGTTTCAAGTCCAGCGTCCGCTCGGGTTCTGGCTTATATGCTAGTCATTTATTTACAGGTTAGATAAACATGAAAAAGACAGAATATACTGAAGAAGTGACGAGAAATTTACCAAGTCGAGTTCAGTTTGTTACCTTCTACTACCTTTTCAAGGCCTTAATTGGAGTGCTCACAGGTCTTAGTAGAGCTGCGTGTCCGTTGCAGGATCCCCGGTCCTGGTCTGAGGTCCGGTCCGCCTTCCAGCGGTGTCTGGTGTACTGGCAGCACCCGTCTCTGCCCTGGCTGTCCCTGTTCCCCAGGATCAACGCCGAGAGGAACTTCTCTGGAAGGAGCGCCCCCTGGAGTCAGGATACGACGGTGCAGGAGAGCCTCATGAAGGAATGGTGAGATAAACACAAGTACACGCATTCAAGGAGGGAGGTGTGTCGCCATGCCAACCGATTAAAGAAAAAAAAGTCATTCCCTCTTCTGTTCCTTAGGTCCATCAGTTTGTCGTCTCTCTACAGCCTTTTAAAGGCAGGTCTGTGTCCGTACTTCTACGTCTGCTCCTATCAGGTACATCTACGTGCTACTTGGTATCTTACTTCCTGTTGCTATGTCACTTATTGACTCAGCCTTGCATCAGTTCACAGCGTTATTCAGGACAGCAGGTCTCGCTGGGTCAGACCGCATAACCGCCATCATTTCTCCCACAACGCACGGTCTCAGGGAAGCGATGAAGACTGAAGGTAAGATTGATTTTTACACCAGTCAATATTATTTTGTTTGTCATATTTTCTCCCAGTAATGGTGGCAGTAAACATTTCCCTTCTTTAGCCGTTTTTAACTTTGCTTCTTAAAAGTCTGCTTGATTGTTTTATGTATCTGCGGTTCTTTTTTTTTTTTTTCCCTATCTACGGTTCTGGAGAATCTGACCATCTTTGCTTGCCCTGCCATCTCTTTGTTTAGGTGTGGAGTTCAGCCTTCCTCTGCTGAAGGAACGGAGCGGGGTCAATGAGCAACTCAAAGTTCAACAGAGAGGAGAGGAGGATGATGAGGAAGAAAAAGATCTGTGAGTTTTTCCCTGTAGCTTAAAGAAGTGCTGAACTTCCTCCAAACTAGTTTCATTTCCTGATTTGACTGCATGGATCATTGGAAAAAGTGTTGTAGTTAAGACCACACTAACAGACACAAAGGAGTACAGAGACCAAGATAAAACCAAGAACTTATATGGTCTCTCTCTGAAGGTGTTAGTCTTCTCTTGGTTTCGACCTCTAAAGGTCTTGGTCTTGTTTTGGTCTCGACCTCTAAAGGTCTTGGTCTTGTTTGGGACTCGACCTCTAAAGGTCTTGGTCTTGTTTGGGACTCGACCTCTAAAGGTCTTGGTCTTGTTTGGGTCTCGACCTCTAAAGGGACAAACTAGGGAACAAACTAGGGACAAACTAGGGAAGCCTGAGTCCATCAGCATACAGATGTATCCTCCTCCAGCTCTGAAACAATCCATAGCTTTGCTCCTTATTGGTAGAAAAACTATAAACTCTTGGTCTTGTTTGGGACTCGACCTCTAAAGGTCTTGGTCTTGTTTGGGTCTCGACCTCTAAAGGTATGGTCTTGACTACAAAACTATTGATAAAGAATGCTGTAGCTTCCAGGTTGAGGAAGACGATCAGAAAGGTGATGGATCCAGTCAAAAAAGAGATGACAGCCTGTCTTGGCTAAAGGAGATGGGAATCCAAGACAAACTAGGGAAGCCTGAGTCCATCAGCATACAGATGTATCCTCCTCCAGCTCTGAAACAATCCATAGCTTTGCTCCTTATTGGTAGAAAAACTATAAACTCTTGGTCTTGTTTGGGACTCGACCTCTAAAGGTCTTGGTCTTGTTTGGGTCTCGACCTCTAAAGGTCTTGGTCTTGTTTGGGTCTTGACCTCTAAAGGCTCTTGGTCTTGTTTGGGACTCGACCTCTAAAGGTCTTGGTCTTGTTTGGGACTCGACCTCTAAAGGTCTTGGTCTTGTTTGGGTCTTGACCTCTAAAGGTCTTGGTCTTGTTTGGGTCTTGACCTCTAAAAGGTCTTGGTCTTGTTTGGGACTCGACCTCTAAAGGTCTTGGTCTTGTTTGGGTCTCGACCTCTAAAGGTCTTGGTCTGTGTTTGGGTCTCGACCTCTAAAGGTCTTGTTCTTACCTTGGTCTCAACCTCTAAAGGTCTTGATCTTGCCTTGGTCTCGACCTCTAAAGGTCTTGTTCTTACCTTGGTCTCGACCTCTAAAGGTCTTGATCTTGCCTTGGTCTCGACCTCTAAAGGTCTTGGTCTTGTTTGGGTCTCGACCTCTGAAGGTCTTGGTCTTGTTTGGGTCTCGACCTCTGAAGGTCTTGATCTTACCTTGGTCTCGACCTCTAAAGGTCTTGGTCTTGTTTGGGTCTTTACCTCTAAAAGTCTTGGTCTTGCCTTGGTCTCGACCTCTAAAGGTCTTGGTCTTGTTTGGGTCTCGACCTCTAAATGTCTTGGTCTTGTTTGGGTCTCGACCTCTAAAGGTCTTGGTCTTGTATTTGTCTTGCCCTTCAAATATCATGTCTGTACTCTTTGGTCTCTGTTGGTATGGTCTTGACTACAAAACTATTGATAAAGAATGCTGTAGCTTCCAGGTTGAGGAAGACGATCAGAAAGGTGATGGATCCAGTCAAAAAAGAGATGACAGCCTGTCTTGGCTAAAGGAGATGGGAATCCAAGACAAACTAGGGAAGCCTGAGTCCATCAGCATACAGATGTATCCTCCTCCAGCTCTGAAACAATCCATAGCTTTGCTCCTTATTGGTAGAAAAACTATAAACTCTGAAGGTTCCTTAACCACCTGTACAGACAGAAAGAAGGTCAGAGTCTTACCCTGGACCACAGACCAGAGTCTGCAGTGTGTGTGGAGGGGGCGCACACCTTCAACCTCATCAACTTCCTGATCAACTGCCGGAGTGTTGTGGCTGCGGCCGGATCTCAGACTGGTCTGCCACCGACCCTGCTGGCCCCCACCGCCTTCAGAGGCGCTACCATGAATGTGCTGAAGGTCCAGCAATAAGATCTTACTAGTTTGTTCTGATTCGACCCTTGATTGAGTTTTTAAAACATTTTGCTTCCAAAAATGTTTTCTGGTACCTTGTTAATGTCTGTTTGATGGACTTAACACTTTTATAGAAGAAAATGAACCATAAAACAGACAGATTTTTAAACTCCAGATAAACATTTATGTGTTTTCCAGGGCCGCAGTGTGAATGTGAAGAACTTGGTGGATTATAGCTACCACAACATTAGCAGCCTGGAGCTCACAGGTACACAACCAAAATGTACATTTATGCACCAAACAAAACAGGAACAGAATGAAAACACAGCAAAATCGGGAGAGATGTTGATATATATTGAGCGTTTTTATGGTGGCTGTTATAAAGTCTATTAGCTGCCAGTAAGGATCTGTGACAACACTCCTTTGTTCACCGAGGGTGCATTAATATTTCACTGAAGGATATCAGAGACTTTGTCCCTAGAGACTTTAGTTTTACCTGAGTCCTGTCTTCCACCATCTGGACTGTCCAGGGGCATTCTGGTTCAGAACTGGCCTACTGAGCAGCGTAGCTAGCCTTTTAGCTCCAGATGCCACTATAGATTAAGGCAGGTCTATAGGAGCGCCCCCTGCTGTTAAGGAGCAACATCATATTTGCTCCAGTTTATTGTTCAGCTATAAGTCAATGGTTCTAAAGAGCGTAACGTTCAGGGTCCACTGGGTCATCCTCGCCAGTCGAGTCAGTTGTTGATGTCGAAATGGGGAGAGGATGCAAAATTCTGAGTTAGGCAGGAGCTGTGCTCAGGGTAGTGAGTGAGGAAAATGGTGGTCCAGTCCTCAGACTACCTTTAGCACTGGTTAGGGAGTCAATGCAGCAGACAGATGATGGCGTCATCCTCCTCAGTGCCAGGCTGGTAGGCGAAGTGCTAGGGACTCCTGGGGCGGGCAGAGGGACAAAGGCGGATTGGAGGAGTGGCCCTCTTGGGTCAACCGAAGCCGGGCATACCCTGTACAATATTTTCAACTGTTGTACTCAGCTACAACTCAGCTACTCGGCGCCAAGAGATGATGTTGATCGTACTCATCAGTCTGCAAGGAGAAGAACTTCCTTATTTGCTTATGCGGAGTGCGCAGGGTTCAAGTAAATCGGCTCATAGACGCTTGTATCTCTGCCTCTACAGCAGGATTTGCAAAGGAACACTTCACCAGGGCCGACTGAATTTGCAATGGGTTGAATATCTCCTGACCTTACGATTCCTGATCGGGAAGTGGTAGTGAGAGCCTAGTTGCCCCTCGTTAACTGCTGTATAGCTACTACAGGACGCACGATCGGCTGAAACTTGGCCCAATCCAAAATATTCTCGCACAACCGGAGAATCGGCCTCAAAAGGGCAAATACTTGATAAGGGAGTGTGCAGTAAAGCCATCATTCCTCTATATCACAGACTTGAGCTGAAGTCCAACCGGACTTCAAACCTTTGGCCGGTTTTCCAGGCAAGTCCTAACAGACAAAGACCCGGGACGGAAGTCTGTCGATGGGCCTGGGAGTCTCAGAGTAGCTGGAGGAGAGTTTGGGGAGATGAAATGTGGAATTCTATAAGATCCGGTTTGGGATATAAGAAAAAGACCAAAAGTTGGACATCATGACTAGCGATTTCCCAATCCGACATTACCGGTAATATCAGTTATTGGTCCGATATTAGAATAAAAACTAATATCGGATTTTATCAGTCAGCATCTGAAATAGCTGATAGTGTCGAGCAATTAGAAACATTCTGCTTCTGTTAAGTTATTGTAACCCATTGGGTAATTTTACAGGGTCAGTTTTTTCATACCTTTTGTTTTACTGGTTTGAGTAATACTACAACAGTAGCAGCCATTCAAAAGGGCCCTTCCCACTGAAACGCCAGCCGAATGGCAGCCAACACCCACAAAATCACCTCTGTGAACCCAACATATTTTTATTTACTGTGACCAACCCTTTCACTGAATTACAGAGTCTGACCAGGAGATTGCGCTTCTCTTTAGATCTTAATGTCAACAAATCATGACAGAAAGAATATTTTAGTACAAAGATTAATGTTTAAAAAGGAATTGAAGGGGACCAACCAAGAGACAGCCAGTGGCCTGCCAGGGACCAGCCAAGAACCAACCAAGGGCCCATCTAGGAAGCGGGGAAATTTTGAATGGCTACTACTGTATAAGCTGATATAGTTTCGGGTCAATATCGGTATATGCCAATTCTCAAAGCTGTGATACCGGTGTCGTGTGGGAAATGGAAGAAGTTGTATCCCTGATCATGACATCATTGGCTGTGATATAACTGGCATAAACCAAGTGATCTAAAGGTCTTTCCTCCCTTTAGGACCCATCCTCCCTTCTTCTCTTCATGCCATCACAACTCTTCTTCAAACTGCACAAAAAGGCAACTTCTCTGCCGCTCTTTACACCCACACGCCGACTGCTGTCATGAACATAAAGACATGTGAGGCTCAGGTAAGATGTTTATAGATTCAAATGAATGAACACCTTCATTCGAAAAAAATCGAATCAGGGCGTAGCAGATTTCAAAGTTCTTCACATGACGTTTGGTAAGAAAAGATAAAGTAAACCGCTGTTGCAAGTTTCTTCTGATTTAAGAGCCACACTTTGTTGACCTGGGTTGTTGGAGTCATGATGAGGCTGCGATCATTGGAAGGAGAGGATCCTAGAGACTGATGTCCTGTCTCTCTGCTCAGCGAAGGCTCTTCTATAGACATACATAGACCCCTCATTACACGTTGTCAGCAGCGAGGCAGACGGCGCTACAGGGCAGCCATCTTGGGTCAGACCACAGTTCAAACAGCTTGGTCAGAATGTATAGGAGGCGCCTTAGATCTGATTTTAATCACAAGGAAGATGAGTCAGAGATGATATCACAATAATCTCTTGCATGTCAGAGACCCCTAAAAGAGCAAAGCACATTTTATTATGACCTTTCAGTCAGATTACACACACTACAAAAAATGTAAATCTAAATACCATATTTCCCGGACTATAAGCCGCTACTTTTTTTCTCACGCTTTGAACCTTGCGGCTTATAAGAAGGTGCAGCTTTTTCTTAACCCCCAGAGGGGGAAGAGAATAAGGGGCTAATTTCCATGTAACACAGGAATGTGCTAGTAGCACGCACGACGGAGAACAAATGTGCCGAATTCACACATTTTTACATATATTTTCTGAATCAAAGCTGCCGAACCAATGAAGAGACTGGGCTCAACTCCTGCAGAGCTGAGATAAAGAGCTGATGAAGCTCCATCTTTCATCAGAAGCTCTTACTGCTGTGAGCTAACAAGCTAACGTCAGCTAGCATTCTTCTTCGTCCCAGGGGCCCCTCGCAGATTTGGTGGGAGACAGTTCAATAGATATCAGTTGCTTATAGGCTGGTGTGGCTTTTACTGTAGCAGCCATTCAAAATGGCCCTTCCCAGTCAAAAGCCAGCCAATTGGCAGCACACTCCCCTCCAACTTCCAGGAACTGGCCTTCTCATGGGCGTGCAGGTTTTTTCACTCTGACTCCACCCTTTCACTGAATTACAGGGTCGGACCAGGAGATGACCTCTCACTTTAGATCCTAATGTCCACAAAGCATCACAGAATATTTTAAATGTTTGAAAAGATATTTTAGGGGACCAGCCAAGGACCAATTTTACACAAGAAAGGAAGATTGGATATAGGTCTATAATTGACCAAGTCATCTGGGTCAAGAGACGGTTTCTTAAGCAGAGGTTTAATTACAGCAACCTTAAAAGTTTTAGGTACATATCCCTGTAACAGAGATAGATTAATCACATCTAAAATGGAGGAGGAGATCAAAGGGAATACCTCCTTAAATAACCTGGTTAGAACTGGATCTAACATACAATTTGAAGGCTTAGATGAAGACAATAGTTTTGTCAACTCTGAAAGTTCAACTGGATCAAAGCAGTCTAAACCCGGTTCAGATTCCATGACTACCTCAGATACAATAACAGATCACCAGCCTGTTTTCCAGTGTAGTCCTGTTTCTCTGACTGTGACTAACTGGATGTGCCTCTCTCTTCATCCTCTGACATGGGAGCTGGCTCGGAGCCCGCCTGCCTGGCTGTGTGTTTCCTGGGACGGGGCGCCTGTGGAGCTGGTTGACAGTTGCCTTTTGTATCTATGCTTCTTTTTCTATAAATCTGCTTCTGTCTCCTTGAACCCCAGTGGGCCTCAGCAGATGGCCGCTCACACTGAGCCTGGTTCTGCTGGAGGTTTCTTCCTGTTCAAAGGGAGTTTTTCCTCTCCACTGTAAGCTACAAGCATGCTTAGAGTGAGGATTGCTGAAGAGTCAATGAGTCGATGCAATCAGCTGGTTTTCCTTAGATAGAAAACTTTTGAATCAGTTTGACTGTATGATCTAGTTCAGGGGTTTTCAAAGTATGAAAGGGTGAGCCCCCCTACAAACACACACACACACACAAAACAAATAATCAACCCACACACAAACAAATGCCACTACATAACACCTTGTAATTGCTTTTATTTTAGAACAATCTCATCTTTTAAAATGACACTATCTGAATGAAATTTAACATATTAACGTTTTAAAACATTTCCTCCCATTTTAATTATTTTTATCGGGGCCTTTGTATGGCAAATACGCCCTTTTTAATTTTTCTAATGATAAGAACAACCCCAAACTCACTTTTCAACTGTTTTCTCAAACAAAGGTTACATCTGAGATTTTGAGTTTAATGTTTGAGATACCAACAGTGTTTTCACATCTTAACAACAACATTTTGATCAGATCTTCATTGAGAGCTGTGGAAATTCAGTCCCTACTGACAGCCAAAAGTGCGCAAGTGACACGTCACTCATCCTCTGTTTCAAGTCCATGTCACAGCTCAGCTCAGCTCAGCCTCTTCCTCTCCTGCTGAAAGTCCATCTTTGAGTGTCACAGGGGAAGGAAAATGGGTTTCTCACCCACTGGTTTGCCATTGTCTCCTTTCCAAACTGCTTGCAGCGCCATCCCCTCCAACTGCTGGCGCAGGCAGCTTCCTGCTAAAAAACTCCACCTGTAAAAGCCCCGCTCTGGCCAAAACATTCTCTAAGATGGGGAAACATTTCCACTGATCCCCGCTCCACATGCGCACCCCACAGTTCTAACTTGGTCATAAATCCCATATTTATTTTTTCCCTCTCACTGCGCCTCCCCTAAGGTGCTCTGGCGCCCCCCAGGGGAGGCGCGCCTCACACTTTGAAAACCGCCGATCTATTGGAACTGTAAAAGTGCCTCTGAGATGACTTGTGTTGTGACACATTGGCTATAGAAAGTGAAGCTAAATTTAATTGAATTTATAACTGCACTATCTGATAACCTTCTTTTGGAGGAGGAGAACTCTGTTAAAAGTAATCCTGAAGGTTATTAGAAAGTGGTCAGAGAGGACAGGGTTGTGAGGAAATCCTGTTATTTCTTCACATTCTATGCCGTATGTCAGCACAAGATCCATAGTATGAAGATGAGAATGTGTGGGACTATTCACATTTTGAACAAAGCCAATAATGTCTAAGATAGCATTAAAGGCTGCTCTAAGCTGCTCTTAAGCCTTCAATGTCAGCATGGATGTTAAAATCTCCCACTATATTGATGACCCTGTCAGTATTTAATACCACCAAATCAGAAAGGAACTCTGAAAACTCATCTAAAAAATTCAGACTAAGGACCTGGTGGACCCATACAAAGTTACAAAAAAGAAGAGGTTTTGCTTGCCTTGAAATTTGGATCAGGGAAATTAAGGGTTAAATGTCTCAAAAGAGTTGTAAGTATTAAAGGGGAACACCGTTTTTTTTTTTTTTACATTAGGCCCTTTGATTTTCCGTTATTCCATCATGTTTCACCCATCTACCCATATGGAGTTTAGTGTCATTTGGAGCCGTTCTGAAGATATTCCGTTAGGTTATATCCATGCTAACGCCTTCCTATAGACAAGCGACGTTCTGAAGGCACAAACTAAACTGTTACATCATTTATTATTCTTTATGATGCGCCAGCATTCAGAACATGGAGGAAAATCACTGTCGCCTCAGACATCTGCCGTTAGATTCATTTATTTTTATAATTTTTTTTAAACAAAGCGGCGCGCGGATGTGGTCGTACATGGAGTCGTGACAGGTAGCCCAGGCCATACGCAGCTACGCTCTACCACAATTCCATTTGCAGAGCGAGATCATCTGTGGTAGCAGCACTAGACATCTTCCAGGCATGTGAGGAAAACCTAGCAGCAGTTCAGCGGACAGGATGAATGAATGCTCACATAAACCTCTTGCTGCAGCCAGGTTTTCTGTAAGGCAACATTAGTCAATGTGATTATCACAAAATCCAGTCATTAACTAGCAGACTTTTTAAAGAGAGAGATCTTATGTTAAACAGACCACATTTAATCCCTTTAACTTTTTCCCCAATTGGAGTTATTTTAATTTTTAATTAGATTATCATGTTTTAGTCCTTTGGGAATCTTTGCTAATTTATTAGATTTTGGTCGTGGGCAAGACACTGGATGGAGTAAAGAGTGGGTAACAGTAGAGAAGCTGCAGAGAGGGTCTGTTAAACTACGACTCTGCTTCCTGGTCTGCACCCTGGGTGCTCAGGGTTTTTGGAGGAGTAATTTATTCTAATGGAACCGCAGGTAAATAAACTCGCCACCCTGTGTTGCATTTGCGTGTTGCTAATGTTTACTGCCGCTATTCACTGCTTCTGCCATCTTGGCTGCAACTCGTTCATGTAACTGTGTCCCTTTTAAGAACAAACTTCTCACTCACCAATGATAGTTATGATGCTGTTTGCTGTTTCCTGTGACTCTGTTGCTTGCGAAACTGCAACCTGAGAGTAAAGGGGTTTGCATACTACAGAAACGTCGTAGAGCAAAAAAAGGGCTGTTATAAAAAAAATGATAAAAGAATTTGAATTCATTCATTAAATCTTTTTTTTTTTTTTTTTTTGCCCAAAAATATTACTGCTATAAATTGTCTCCGCCTGTGCATTCTCTGGGCTGAACTAAATTTTATTTATTGATTTATTTTCTTTTTCGCTTCCCGTTATTTTCTACAGTGTAGCAACACAACAGGAAACGTGACTCATTGCGGTCTTCCTCCTGCTTCCATCGATCACCTCCAGCAGCCTCCCACTCTGGGAAAAACCGCTCTGACCCACATAGCGATGGAGGACCACGCCTACACCTGGAAGAGCAGCTGAAACGGAGACACTGCATTTATTTTTATAGATTTTATTACAATCAAGCATGTTTGCTGTTTTTTTTTTAGAATGTATTGACAATAAATCCTATTTAAGCAAATGATTTT
>JAGKQL010000018.1:28820601-28848595 GCA_018398635.1 Cyprinodon brontotheroides
CTTGGCTGGTTCTTGGCTGGTCCTTGGTTGGTTCTTGGCTGGTCCTTGGTTGGTTCTTGGATGGTCCTTGGCTGGGGGTGCGTGGGGGAATTTGGGGGTAGGGGTCGTGGGGCGTGGAAATTTTATTGTAATCAAAGGGGGCCCAGAAGAAAATCTTTGGAACCACTGCACTAAGTTATCACACCAGTATATTTAGATGGATTCCAACAACAACAACCATTATAAAAACCAAACATCATTTCATGAACAGCTTTACATTTTGTCCATAAATCTTGTCCTTCTGAGGCTGTGAAGGTAGATCTGTGTTTTGCGTGGTCCACTATGATGTCACCAAGCTAAAGAAATAATGAACCAGTTCACTAATGGAGAATCTATTGGTCAGCATTATATGTCTTTAATATATAAAAACTATTTATTCCGTCAGATGGGTGCGGCCCGCACCGTGCTGGTCGGTTAGCTATGGCGGGTGCAGGGGGGGGGATTGTTCAATAAGCATCTCCCTGAAATGAGTTCTGGGAACTTGGGACGTCTGTGCTGGTGATAAAGATCTGATCCAGTCAGAGAGCCTAACCGATTAACTCCAGTATGCGAGCGCAGCATGGACTGTAAATCAACATCTATATATAAATCTGGCTGCCATGTTATTTCAGCTGCTGTCAGCACGATAACCCCGCTGGGCGCAGGAGGACAAGGCCTCTGTGTTTAGAGCGGAGAGGGACAGACACGGCTGCAGAGACCCCTGGATCCATGGACAGTATGAAGGTATAACGAGCTACCCAATAAAGATGGGAGAGAACTGGGTTCTCTGGTGGCCCAGATGGGCTCCATCCAGTCCCAGCAGGGGGGGGGGATCCTAAACTTCAAACCGAACAATGCTGCAGTTCATTAAAGCAGATCAAGGCCTTCCTCACATAATGCTCCTCTTGTGGAGCATCCAGCATGTTCTCCTGATCGGTATCAGAGGGAAGTCCCGCGCTCTGGGGGAATAAAGGTGTTTTCTATTATTCTTCCTCTGGTCCGAGATTTTGGCGTAAAGGGAAACAAATACTTTTCCAGAGGCTCTTCGCATCCATCCGACAGCGACGATTTCCGAGGCCGCTCCGCACGGCGGACGGAGCGGGAACAAAGATGGAGGACGAGTCGCCGCTTTCCCCTGGAGACGGTCGACAGATATGAACGAGCAGAGACGCGCTGTGATTCAGCACAAATATCACCGCGAACAAAGATCAGGAAAATCCTCCGGAAAAATTCACGATTCCGATGGACGACATGAAGAGGCTTTGAAAGGCAGCTGCGTTTTCCACTTCACCAAGCGTTTATAGCGCCGATGATGCTTTAGCGCACTTTATTAGCGGGGCGTCTTTCTGTCTGACAGATTTTCCTGACCGTGGATGCGTGGCGATATTAAGCTGAATCATAACATATCCACGGATGTTTATATTTGCGAACCTTAGCAGGTCAGTCGTTAACCAAGCTTAGCCGCGGCATTTACAGATCGTTGCGCTGAAGAGCGGCGCGGACGCAAAAGTGACGTCATTTGGAATAAACCATCATCACTAGATACGTTCTAGATTGTCCGACGCTAGGGTTGGAACTTTTGCAGCTTTTTTTGCCCATATGCGAACTGTCGGATATCCAATCCACATCCGATCTTTTTATGACTGAGCGACACAGATCCGATTTTTTCCAATGCTAGCCACGCCACTTGGCTCTGTGGTCCTGAATCCGATACGACAGAGATTTAAAGATATGTGTACAAATATAGACATAGAATAAGAATGATTTGTTTCTGTATATAGTAATAAAACAAGTGAGTCGCTCTGCTTTGCAACATGCATCCATCCTATCACAGTATTCTTTTGCTCTTAACTCAACTATTGTGAAAATTTGTTTAATATTCTTGAAGTTAAAGTAGATTAAAACTGATTCTGAGCCGCTGACCTCCCCAAGATGATGGCGCCAAATGACGTCAGGCCCCATTGGTGAAAGCGATCGAAGCACAGGGGTCGCAGACAGAAATATGATGACACTACTCTTTTTTAAAAAGGATAAATATGAAATAAAAACTCTACTGAAATAATAAACACCTTCTCCAAAGCTTCAGGTTTAACTTTCAATCTAAACAAATGTGAATTAATTTCCATTAAATCTCATTTTAAAGGTACATTCCTCAACATTCCTATAAAAGAAAAAATCACAACAATTAAAGATCAAAATATAAGATCAACTGAAAATTTTAACCCCTTAATTAAAATAGTTGACTGACGTGATTTAATCTATGGCTCCATAGATCTTTCTCTTTTAGGTCGATCATTGTTAGTCAAAGCTGACGGAATATCTAGACTTTATTAATCAAATGCTGTTTAGCTGCTCATCTTTTATACAAATAAATATTAAATCTGGAATAATGAATGAAAAATAACAAACATTAGACAATCTTTTATAGAAAATGGTTTGATAGCGGAATATTATTGCCAATTACTAAATCCAAATAGTCATTTATTGTCTTATTCTGACTTTATGTCACTTTTCGTATTTCCTGTTACCCCTAAAGAAAATGCTGCTGAGTTTGACGCTGTTCCCAGTGGCTCCTTAAATCTTTTATCATCTTTAACCAGATTTACTCATTTGATCCAAATTCCATTTATATTGATTATGATTTTCCTTTTATAAGTAAGAAAACAACCAACAAAAGTTTATGAAATATTCCATTACTTGAGATGTTGGGTTTTTTCACCTGCTTGTATATTTTATTGGTCCAACACTTTTGAAAATTGGAAGTGGACTTGGTTGCTCCTTAAAAAATACTTAATAAACAATAAAGTAAGAGAAAGAATGAAATTTCTTATAAAATAATTCATAATGTTTATCTAGTTAAAGCATTTATGATTAAGAAGATATAAATGGAATTTGGACCCAATGTGTACTTTTTGTAAAAACTAATGAAGAAAAGCTTATTAATCTTTTTGGGATTACAGTTATACCTAAATATTCTGTTACATGTGAATAAAACTTTAAGAGCTGATATTCTGTTTGGGACGGAGAAATGTTGTCAAAACAGAATTTTTATGTTATAATTTTTTATTATTTATGGTAAATATCATATTCACACCTCCAAATATTTACAACAGAAACCAAATTTCCACATTCTATTATTAATATCTACATAGAATCCTTAAAATGTAGGTGAAATGCTGAATCCAAATCCCTTAAATAATTATTATAACCCTCCAGCAAAGATCAGATTTAATTTGAACATTTTTAAATAACTGTTCTGTTCTGTAAAGCCCTTTGTTGTTGTGTTTGTAATTAATAATGTTCCACTCCGTTAATTTGTTCTTTTTAGCAATAAAAGCACTGGGGTGTGCTGCTTAAACGCTCCGGGGGGAAACGGTTACCAAATGCACCGAGTCATCATCAGATGGTTCCGGATCCGTCAGGATCCATCAGACACGGCTCTCCGCTGGAGGCGCTGGGCCGAACCGAACCATCTGGACCCGTGCCTCCGCGGAGCAGCGGGGGCGGAACCAGGGAGCGGTTAAAGAGGTGCGGGCGGAGAGCCGGAGCCATTTGACCGCTGCGCCGCTGAGGGATGGGGCTGCTGTCCGGACTGGTTCCGCTGCTCCGCCTCTACCTGTGCGGGATCCGGGTTCTGCTCTACCAGATGTTCCACCGAACCTTTGAGATGCCAGGTCAGAACCTCTGGGTCCCACTGGGCTCAGGAGACAGATGTTGGTGCTTCCGGGACCAGAACCAGCCTGTCCTCCTTCTCTGCAGAACTGCCCAGACAGGAAGGAAGGGTTGCCATAGTGACGGGCGGAACCAGAGGAATGGGCTTTGAGACTGCCCGCCAGCTGGCTGCTCTGGGCATGCACGTCATCATAGGTAGGTCCATCAGAACCTTCTGGTCGGGTCAGAACCAGAGGGTCCAGCCAGCCAACCAGCCTGTCTGATCTGCTTCACCTGCAGCCGGAAACCAGGCAGCAGAGGGCGCCATGGCAACCAGGACCATCAACCGGGAATGTGGGGACACCAGAGGTGCCCTGTCCATCAACTGTCTGTCCATCCGTATGTCTGTCTACCTGTGACTGTCACCTGTCTGTCTGTCCACCTGTCCTACTGTCCAGCTGTCTCTGACTGTCCATCTGTCTGTTTGTCCACCCGTCTGACTGTCCACCTGTCCACCTGTCTGTCTGTCCACTTGTCCTACCGTCCAGCTGTTTGTCCACCCGTCTGACTGTCCACCTGTCCTACTGTCTGACTGTCCACCTGTCTGTCTGTCCACTTGTCCTACCGTCCAGCTGTTTGTCCACTTGTCTGACTGTCCCCTGTCCTACTGTCTGACTGTCCACCTGTCTGACTGTCCACCTGTCCTACCGTCCTACTTGTCTGACTGTCTGTGTCCACCTGTCTGACTGTCCACTTGTCCTACTGTCCAGCTGTTTGTCCACTTGTCTGACTGTCCACCTGTCCTACTGTCTGACTGTCCACTTGTCCTGTCCAGCTGTTTCTGACTGTCCACTTGTCCTACCGTCCAGCTGTTTGTCCACTTGTCTGACTGTCCACCTGTCCTACTGTCTGACTGTCCACCTGTCTGACTGTCCACTTGTCCTACCGTCCAGCTGTTTGTCCACCCGTCTGACTGTCCACCTGTCCTACTGTCTGACTGTCCACCTGTCTGTCTGTCCACTTGTCCTACTGTCCAGCTGTTTGTCCACTTGTCTGACTGTCCAGCTGTCCTACTGTCTGACTGTCCACCTGTCTGTCTGTCCACTTGTCCTACCGTCCAGCTGTCCTACTGTCTGACTGTCCACCTGTCTGACTGTCCACTTGTCCTACCGTCCAGCTGTTTGTCCACCCGTCTGACTGTCCACTTGTCCTACTGTCCAGCTGTTTGTGTCTGACTGTCCACTTGTCCTACCGTCCAGCTGTTTGTCCACTTGTCTGACTGTCCACCTGTCCAGACTGTCTGACTGTCCACTTGTCCTGACTGTCCACCTGTCCTACTGTCTGACTGTCCACCTGTCTGTCTGTCCACTTGTCCTACTGTCCAGCTGTTTGTCCACTTGTCTGACTGTCCACCTGTCCTACTGTCTGACTGTCCACCTGTCTGTCTGTCCACTTGTCCTACCGTCCAGCTGTTTGTCCACTTGTCTGACTGTCCACCTGTCTGTCTGTCCACCTGTCCTACCGTCCAGCTGTTTGTCCACCCGTCTGACTGTCCACTTGTCCTACCGTCCAGCTGTTTGTCCACCCGTCTGACTGTCCACTTGTCCTACCGTCCAGCTGTTTGTCCACTTGTCTGACTGTCCACCTGTCCTACTGTCTGACTGTCCACCTGTCTGTCTGTCCACTTGTCCTACTGTCCAGCTGTTTGTCCACTTGTCTGACTGTCCACCTGTCCTACTGTCTGACTGTCCACCTGTCTGTCTGTCCACTTGTCCTACCGTCCAGCTGTTTGTCCACTTGTCTGACTGTCCACCTGTCCTACTGTCTGACTGTCCACCTGTCTGTCTGTCCACTTGTCCTACCGTCCAGCTGTTTGTCCACTTGTCTGACTGTCCACCTACCGTCCTACTGTCTGACTGTCCACCTGTCTGACTGTCCACTTGTCCTACTGTCCAGCTGTTTGTCCACTTGTCTGACTGTCCACCTGTCCTACTGTCTGACTGTCCACCTGTCTGTCTGTCCACTTGTCCTACCGTCCAGCTGTTTGTCCACTTGTCTGACTGTCCACCTGTCCTACTGTCTGACTGTCCACCTGTCTGTCTGTCCACTTGTCCTACCGTCCAGCTGTTTGTCCACTTGTCTGACTGTCCACCTGTCTGTCTGTCCACTTGTCCTACCGTCCAGCTGTTTGTCCACTTGTCTGACTGTCCACCTGTCTGTCTGTCCACTTGTCCTACCGTCCAGCTGTTTGTCCACTTGTCTGACTGTCCACCTGTCCTACTGTCTGACTGTCCACCTGTCTGTCTGTCCACTTGTCCTACCGTCCAGCTGTTTGTCCACTTGTCTGACTGTCCACCTGTCTGTCTGTCCACTTGTCCTACCGTCCAGCTGTTTGTCCACTTGTCTGACTGTCCACCTGTCTGTCTGTCCACTTTCCTACCGCACGGCATTCTGGGGGATGTAGGCACTTGAATAACATATCCAGACGCCTCACCTGGATGCTGCCGGCAGATACAGGGCGGCCATCTTGCAGTCAGACCAGAGTTCACACAGAATGTTTAAGCCAAATGTGAACAGAGTTCACAGAATGTTTTTATTTTTTTTAGTTCATGTGTGTAATATACCGTAAATTCTCTAATATAGGCCCGGGCCTTTATTTCACTCAAGTGCATCGTGGTCCAGGCCTTTATTGGATAGAGGCCAGTATTAGAGACAGGCCTCTATTGCTATTTGAGCAAAACAGACTACCAGTGGAATGAATAAAAAATGAGATTTTGTGTCTATTTGAACCTATAAAACACTAGGTTCATTTATTGAAAAAAGTACAGTTACCATGTCTCGCTTGAGGGTTTGAAGTAAAAAAGAAAAAAAAAATCCTCCAATTCTGTTTAATTCTCCTCCTCAGTTTCCTCCTCCTCTTCATCTCTCCCTTTAATCTCCTCATCACTCTCGCGCTCCTCCTGTTCTGCTGCGTGCACTGTTCTCTTCCTCGCGCAGACGGGCAGCAGCAGGAGCTTGTCGTCCGCCTTGCTACTTTGGGGCTGTGGTACTTGTATGTTACTTACTACCACAAGTATAATGTTGAGGTATGCCCAGAAAAAACGTTTTATAGCCCCGGCCTGTATTAGAGACCGGCCATTATTTACCTCCTCTGACAGCCCGAGGACGGCTATTATTAGGAGACATTCGTATTGGAATATGAGCCAATATTAGAGAATTTCTGGTATGCAGGGCAGGGACGGTAAGAAGTTTGCTAACAAAATCAAAATTATGTATCAGATCAACAGTTGGTCCCACGTAACCCGGGGAAACCAAGGTGGTTGGAGGCAAGGATGACCTGGTTCTGAAGGTCAAAGGTCACGTTTAGATATCAGGTTCTCATATCGTGGCCCGTTTTAGGCTCCGCCCCTCATGTTAGAACTGAAACTTTGCGGTAATTTTTTAAAAAGCAGCACTTTAAAAAGCTGAAATTGTCCAGTGAGCTGCTTCCAAACAAATTACCAAAGTCTAAAAAGTCATGCGCAGATAGGGGCTCCTGTCCTGGTAACCACGGTAACAGGATGACGCTGATGGCCCGGTCTGACCCAGCAGGACCGCTCGGCTGTGTGGTTCTGATGGACCCAGACCGAGGCCAGATCCAGTCTGGGTCCTGTGGGTTCTGTAGCGTTCAGTACCTCATAGAACCAGAGGGTCCGTCGGTGTGCTGGAAGGGTCCGGGTCCTCTGTGGGGACCCAGGACCTGGTCTTGTCGGGTCTGGCGGTTCGGTTCTGGCGTGTCTCTGCTTTCAGCGAGAGTTACGTCTTACGTGGACCTGACGTCTCTGGCCTTACGGTCCGGCACCTTCGTCCAAGATGTTCGGAGCAGGTAAGCTGCGCGCTGGGCGTCTCTCGTCAACAACGGTGAGCTCACGGGGGTTCGGCGGGGCGGGCGACCTTTGACCTGCGGGTTCCCTCTGACTTCGCTCCTCTCTCTTGCAGCGGGGTCATGCTGGTTCGGAGAACTCCGGACCCATGAGGGCTTTGAGTTCCACTTCTGCCTGAACTTCCTGAGCCGCTTCCGCTGACCAACCTGCTGCTGGACCTGCTGCAGAAGTCGGGTCGGCCCGGCCGCTGCTCCAGAATCATCAACATGTCCTCGACAGCGCACTACGGTTGGCCGACATCCACCTGGACGACTTGAACAAGAGGTTTGGACGGCACCGTCCGCCTGGGGATTCTGTAGAACCTGGTTAATGATGAGCTGTTGTGCTTCGACCCGAACAAGAACCAACTACAGCTCCCATGCTCGCGTACTCCCAGAGCAAGCTGGCGCTGGTTCTGTTCACCTACCACCTCCAGAAGCGGCTGGAGGCCGAGGGGCCGCGCCCGTCACCGTCGGCGCGTGGACCCTGGCATGGTGGACCACGGCGGCTCTCACGACAACCTCTGGACCCTGGCCCGGGTTCTGAAGAAGCTGGTGGCCGGGGTTCTGTTCAGGAGAGCCGTCTTCTTTTCAGCGTTGGCTCTCCCTCAATTGGACCCGGTACCAGAAGGCGTAGGTTCAGTTCCCATCCTGCTGGGTTGGTGAACCAGAACCTGATCTAAGGGGGTTCTCCGCGAGGCTTCGTCCTCTGGCGGTTCCTCCATGAAAGATGGACCAGAACCTTCAGGTTCTGCTTAGGAGGAGAACCACCATGGTAGGAGCTTCACCTTCCAGCAGACGGGTTTCAAAGGAAGCACCCATTAATGGGAACCGTCCTTTAAACAGAACCGCTTTAAATAGAGCGTCCGCTAAATCAGAACTATCCCTTTAAATGGGAAACCATCCTTTAAATCAGAACTATCCTTTAAATGGGAACCATCCCTTTAAATGGGAGACAAATGTCCCGTTAAAATGGGAACCATCCCTTTAAATGGAAACCGTCCCTTTAAATCAGAACTATCCCTTTAAAGTGGAAACCGTCCCTTTAAATCAGAACTATCCCTTTAAATGGAAACCGTCCCTTTAAATCAGAACTATCCCTTTAAATGGGAACCGTCCCTTTAAATGGGAACCGTCCCTTTAAATGTGAACCATCCTGTTAAATCAGAACCATCCCTTTAAATGTGAACCATCCTGTTAAATCAGAACCTTCCCTTTAAATGTGAACCATCCTGTTAAATCAGAACCATCCCTTTAAATGTGAACCATCCTGTTAAATCAGAACCTTCCCTTTAAATGTGAACCATCCAGTTAAATCAGAACCATCCCTTTAAATGTGAACCATCCTGTTAAATCAGAACCTTCCCTTTAAATGTGAACCATCCTGTTAAATCAGAACCATCCCTTTAAATGTGAACCATCCTGTTAAATCAGAACCATCCCTTTAAATGTGAACCATCCAGTTAAATCAGAACCATCCCTTTAAATGTGAACCATCCTGTTAAATCAGAACCATCCCTTTAAATGTGAACCATCCTGTTAAATCAGAACCTTCCCTTTAAATGTGAACCATCCTGTTAAATCAGAACCATCCCTTTAAATGTGAACCATCCAGTTAAATCAGAACCATCCCTTTAAATGTGAACCATCCTGTTAAATCAGAACCTTCCCTTTAAATGTGAACCATCCTGTTAAATCAGAACCATCCCTTTAAATGTGAACCATCCAGTTAAATCAGAACCATCCCTTTAAATGTGGTTAAATCAGAACCTTCCCTTTAAATGTGAACCATCCAGTTAAATCAGAACCTTCCCTTTAAATGTGAACCATCCAGTTAAATCAGAACCTTCCCTTTAAATGTGAACCATCCAGTTAAATCAGAACCATCCCTTTAAATGTGAACCATCCTGTTAAATCAGAACCTTCCCTTTAAATGTGAACCATCCAGTTAAATCAGAACCATCCCTTTAAATGTGAACCATCCTGTTAAATCAGAACCATCCCTTTAAATGTGAACCATCCAGTTAAATCAGAACCATCCCTTTAAATGTGAACCATCCTGTTAAATCAGAACCTTCCCTTTAAATGTGAACCATCCTGTTAAATCAGAACCATCCCTTTAAATGTGAACCATCCTGTTAAATCAGAACCTTCCCTTTAAATGTGAACCATCCTGTTAAATCAGAACCTTCCCTTTAAATGTGAACCATCCTGTTAAATCAGACCATCCCTTTAAATGGGAAGCGTCCCTTTAAATGTGAACCATCCTGTTAAATCAGAACCATCCCTTTAAATGTGAACCATCTAGTTAAATCAGAACCTTCCCTTTAAATGTGAACCATCCTGTTAAATCAGAACCATCCCTTTAAATGGGAAGCGTCCCTTTAAATGTGAACCATCCTGTTAAATCAGAACCATCCCTTTAAATGTGAACCATCCAGTTAAATCAGAACCATCCCTTTAAATGTGAACCATCCTGTTAAATCAGAACCTTCCCTTTAAATGTGAACCATCCTGTTAAATCAGAACCTTCCCTTTAAATGTGAACCATCCTGTTAAATCAGAACCATCCCTTTAAATGTGAACCATCCTGTTAAATCAGAACCTTCCCTTTAAATGTGAACCATCCTGTTAAATCAGAACCATCCCTTTAAATGTGAACCATCCAGTTAAATCAGAACCTTCCCTTTAAATGTAACCATGTTAAATCAGAACCATCCCAGTTAAATCAGAACCATCCCTTTAAATGTGAACCATCCTGTTAAATCAGAACCTTCCCTTTAAATGTGAACCATCCTGTTAAATCAGAACCATCCCTTTAAATGTGAACCATCCAGTTAAATCAGAACCATCCCTTTAAATGTGAACCATCCTGTTAAATCAGAACCATCCCTTTAAATGTGAACCATCCTGTTAAATCAGAACCTTCCCTTTAAATGTGAACCATCCTGTTAAATCAGAACCATCCCTTTAAATGTGAACCATCCTGTTAAATCAGAACCATCCCTTTAAATGTGAACCATCCTGTTAAATCAGAACCATCCCTTTAAATGTGAACCATCCAGTTAAATCAGAACCATCCCTTTAAATGTGAACCATCCAGTTAAATCAGAACCATCCCTTTAAATGTGAACCATCCTGTTAAATCAGAACCTTCCCTTTAAATGTGAACCATCCTGTTAAATCAGAACCTTCCCTTTAAATGTGAACCATCCTGTTAAATCAGAACCATCCCTTTAAATGTGAACCATCCAGTTAAATCAGAACCATCCCTTTAAATGTGAACCATCCTGTTAAATCAGAACCATCCCTTTAAATGTGAACCATCCTGTTAAATCAGAACCATCCCTTTAAATGTGAACCATCCAGTTAAATCAGAACCATCCCTTTAAATGTGAACCATCCAGTTAAATCAGAACCATCCCTTTAAATGTGAACCATCCTGTTAAATCAGAACCTTCCCTTTAAATGTGAACCATCCTGTTAAATCAGAACCATCCCTTTAAATGTGAACCATCCAGTTAAATCAGAACCATCCCTTTAAATGTGAACCATCCTGTTAAATCAGAACCTTCCCTTTAAATGTGAACCATCCTGTTAAATCAGAACCTTCCCTTTAAATGTGAACCATCCTTGTTAAATCAGAACCATCCCTTTAAATGTGAACCATCCAGTTAAATCAGAACCATCCCTTTAAATGTGAACCATCCTGTTAAATCAGAACCTTCCCTTTAAATGTGAACCATCCTGTTAAATCAGAACCTTCCCTTTAAATGTGAACCATCCAGTTAAATCAGAACCATCCCTTTAAATGTGAACCATCCAGTTAAATCAGAACCATCCCTTTAAATGTGAACCATCCTGTTAAATCAGAACCTTCCCTTTAAATGTGAACCATCCTGTTAAATCAGAACCTTCCCTTTAAATGTGAACCATCCTGTTAAATCAGAACCATCCCTTTAAATGTGAACCATCCAGTTAAATCAGAACCATCCCTTTAAATGTGAACCATCCTTGTTAAATCAGAACCATCCCTTTAAATGTGAACCATCCTGTTAAATCAGAACCTTCCCTTTAAATGTGAACCATCCTGTTAAATCAGAACCTTCCCTTTAAATGTGAACCATCCTGTTAAATCAGAACCTTCCCTTTAAATGTGAACCATCCCTTTAAATCAGAACCATCCTGTTAAATCAGAACCATCCCTTTAAATGTGAACCATCCAGTTAAATCAGAACCATCCCTTTAAATGTGAACCATCCTGTTAAATCAGAACCATCCCTTTAAATGTGAACCATCCAGTTAAATCAGAACCATCCCTTTAAATGGGAAGCGTCCCTTTAAATCAGAACCATCCAGTTAAATGTGAACCATCCTTTAAATGTGAACTATCCAGTTAAATCAGAACCATCCCTTTAAATGTGAACCATCCTGTTAAATCAGAACCATCCCTTTAAATGTGAACCATCCTTGTTAAATCAGAACCATCCCTTTAAATGTGAACCATCCAGTTAAATCAGAAACCTTTAAATTCCCTTTAAATGTGAACCATCCTGTTAAATCAGAACCATCCCTTTAAATGTGAACCATCCTGTTAAATCAGAACCATCCCTTTAAATGTGAACCATCCTGTTAAATCAGAACCATCCCTTTAAATGTGAACCATCCTGTTAAATCAGAACCATCCCTTTAAATGTGAACCATCCTGTTAAATCAGAACCTTCCCTTTAAATGTGAACCATCCTGTTAAATCAGAACCATCCCTTTAAATGTGAACCATCCTGTTAAATCAGAACCATCCCTTTAAATGTGAACCATCCTGTTAAATCAGAACCATCCCTTTAAATGTGAACCATCCTGTTAAATCAGAACCTTCCCTTTAAATGTGAACCATCCTGTTAAATCAGAACCATCCCTTTAAATGTGAACCATCCTGTTAAATCAGAACCATCCCTTTAAATGTGAACCATCCTGTTAAATCAGAACCATCCCTTTAAATGTGAACCATCCAGTTAAAGAACCATCCCTTTAAAGAACCATCCCTTTAAATGTGAACCATCCTGTTAAATCAGAACCATCCCTTTAAATGTGAACCATCCTGTTAAATCAGAACCATCCCTTTAAATGTGAACCATCCTGTTAAATCAGAACCATCCCTTTTTAACCATGTGAACCATCCTGTTAAATCAGAACCATCCCTTTAAATGTGAACCATCCTTTTAATGTTAAATCAGAACCTTCCCTTTAAATGTGAACCATCCAGTTAAATCAGAACCTTCCCTTTAAATGTGAACCATCCAGTTAAATCAGAACCATCCCTTTAAATGTGAACCATCCTGTTAAATCAGAACCATCCCTTTAAATGTGAACCATCCAGTTAAATCAGAACCATCCCCTTAAATGTGAACCATCCAGTTAAATCAGAACCATCCCTTTAAATGTGAACCATCCTGTTAAATCAGAACCATCCCTTTAAATGTGAACCATCCTGTTAAATCAGAACCATCCCTTTAAATGTGAACCATCCAGTTAAATCAGAACCTTCCCTTTAAATGTGAACCATCCTGTTAAATCAGAACCTTCCCTTTAAATGTGAACCATCCTGTTAAATCAGAACCATCCCTTTAAATGTGAACCATCCTGTTAAATCCAGAAGCGTCCCTTTAAATGTGAACCATCCTGTTAAATCAGAACCTTCCCTTTAAATGTGAACCATCCTGTTAAATCAGAACCTTCCCTTTAAATGTGAACCATCCTGTTAAATCAGAACCTTCCCTTTAAATGTGAACCATCCAGTTAAATCAGAACCTTCCCTTTAAATGTGAACCATCCAGTTAAATCAGAACCTTCCCTTTAAATGTGAACCATCCAGTTAAATCAGAACCTTCCCTTTAAATGTGAACCATCCAGTTAAATCAGAACCTTCCCTTTAAATGTGAACAGTTAAACAGAAACCATCCTTTTAGAAACCGTCCCTTTAAATCAGAACCTTCCCTTTAAATGTGAACCATCCAGTTAAATCAGAACCTTCCCTTTAAATGTGAACCATCCAGTTAAATCAGAACCTTCCCTTTAAATGTGAACCATCCAGTTAAATCAGAACCTTCCCTTTAAATGTGAAACCATCCAGTTAAATCAGAACCTTCCCTTTAAATGAACTGAACCATCCAGTTAAATCAGAACCTTCCCTTTAAATGGAAAACCATCCCTTTAAATCAGAACCTTCCCTTTAAATGTCAGAACCATCCCAGTTAAATCAGAACCTTCCCTTTAAATGTGAACCATCCAGTTAAATCAGAACCTTCCCTTTAAATGTGAACCATCCTGTTAAATCAGAACCTTCCCTTTAAATGTGAACCATCCAGTTAAATCAGAACCATCCCTTTAAATGAATGTGAACCATCCTGTTAAATCAGAACCTTCCCTTTAAATGTGAACCTATCCTGTTCTAAATCAGAACCACTCATCCCTTTAAATGTGAACCATCCTGTTAAATCAGAACCATCCCTTTAAATGTGAACCATCCTGTTAAATCAGAACCATCCCTTTTAAATGTGAACCATCCTGTTAAATCAGAACCTTCCCTTTAAATGTGAACCATCCTGTTCAATCAGAACCATTCCCTTTAAATGTGAACCATCCTGTTAAATCAGAACCATCCCTTTAAATGGGAACCATCCCTTTCCAGTCAAGCAGCTCAGAATGCGTGAGCGGTGCTGCGTCGCTTTGGTTCTGATCCAGGAGTCTCATATCCTGCCCTCAGACTCCAGCAGAGGAAGCCTCCATCAGATTATGCCCATGCAGCCTCCTCTGAGCACTGGAAGGCCTGGGGCGGCTGCTACCTCTACAACGGCCAGAGGACGCGCTCAGCGGACCTGACCCTCACGACCCCCAAGCTGCAGGCCAAGCTGTGGGCCAAGAGCTTCCAGCTCCACGGGACTCCAGGACGACTGACTGGCCGTCCCACGTGTAGACCGGATCGGACTGCTGCAGGCCGGGTGGTCTGAAGCTCCGCCTCTAGTAGCGCCACCACTGTCCCTTTGAAATGGGAACCCGTCCTTTAAATGGAGCTTTTTAACTGCACCAACCCGCTATTTTGGCGGGAACTGTGCCTTTAAGACTGAAACTGCCTTTTAAACTGGAATCCATCTTTGCAGCGCTTTGTCGACGGCCTTAACACACGAGCAAGAGCCGCGTTAATGGGAACCATCCCGCTCAAACATGAGGGCTCGGCATCCTTTGGTTCTGAACCATCCCTTTAACATTGTAGCTCAACCCTTTAAAAGGAACCATCTTTAACATTGGGGCTCATCCCTTTAAAAGAACCATCCCTTTGGCAGAGGGGCCCATCCCTTTTAAAGGAACCATCCCTTTAACATTGGGGGCTCATCCCTTTAAAAGGAACCTCATCCCTTTGCATTTAAGCTCATCCCCTTAAAATGAACCATCCCTTTAACATTGGGGCTCATCCCTTGAAGTGTTCCATCCCTTAACATTGGGGCTTATCCCTTTAAAATGGAAACCATCCCTTTAACATTGGGGCTCATCCCTTCAAAAGGAAACTCCCCTTTGACCTTGGGGCTCATCCCTTTAAAGTGAACCATCCCTTTAACATTGGGGCTCATCCCTTTAAAGGGAACCATCCCTTTAACATTGGGCTCATCCCTTTAAAAGGAACCATCCCTGGAACATTGGGGCCATCCCTCAAAAGGAACCATCCCTTTAACATTGGGGCTCATCCCTTAAAAGGAACCATCCCTTTAACATTGGGGCTCATCCCTTTAAAAGGAACCATCCCTTTAACATTGGGGCTCATCCCTTAAAAGGAACCATCCCTTTAACATTGGGGCTCATCCCTTTAAAAGGAACCATCCCTTTAACATTGGGGCTCATCCCTTTAAAAGAAACCCATCCCTTTAACATTGGGGCTCATCCCTTTAAAAGGAACCATCCCTTTAACATTGGGGCTCATCCCTTTAAAAGGAACCATCCCTTTAACATTGGGGCTCATCCCTTTAAAAGGAACCATCCCTTTAACATTGGGGCTCATCCCTTTAAAAGGAACCATCCCTTTAACATTGGGGCTCATCCCTTTAAAAGGAACCATCCCTTTAACATTGGGGCTCATCCCTTTAAAAGGAACCATCCCTTTAACATTGGGGCTCATCCCTTTAAAAGGAACCATCCCTTTAACATTGGGGCTCATCCCTTTAAAAGGAACCATCTCTTTAACATTGGGGCTCATCCCTTTAAAAGGAATCATCCCTTTTCCATTTCAGCTCATCCCTTTAAAAGGACCCATCCCTTTCACATTGGGGCTCATCCCCTTGGTACAAACCATCCCTTTAATATTTGGGGCTCATCCCTTTGGAAGAACCCATCCCTTTAACATTGGGGCCTCATCCCTTTAAAAGTGAACCATCCTTTTTAACATTGGGGCTCATCCCTTTTAAAAGCTGGACCATCCCTTTAAATGATTGGGGCCTCATCCCTTTAAAAGGAAACCTCCCCTTTAACATTGGGGCTCATCCCTTTGAAAGGAATCATCCCTTCTGCATTGGGGCTCATCCCTTTAAAAGGAACCCATCCCTTTAACATTGGGGCTCATCCCTTTAAAAGCTGTAAGTCCATCCCTTTAACATTGGGGCTCATCCCTTTAAAAGGAACCACCCCTTTTACATGAGGGGCTCATCCCTTTAAAAGGAACTCACTCCTTTTTGGAACATTGGGGCTCATCCCTTTGCAAAGTGAACCATCCCTTTAACATTGGGGCTCATCCCTTTAAAAGGAACCATCCCTTTAACACAAATGCTCATCCCTTTAAAAGGAAACCATCCCTTTAACATTGGGGGCTCATCCCTTTAAAAGGAATCCATCCCTTTAACATTGGGGCTCATCCCTTTAAAAGGAATCCATCCCTTTAACATATAGCCTTATCCCTTGCAAGGAAACTATCCTTTTAACATTGGGGCTCATCCCCAAAAAAGGAACCATCCCTTTAACATTGGGGCTCATCCCTTTAAAAGGTAACTTAATCCCTTTAATATTGGGGCTCATCCCTCAAAAAGGAACCATCCCTGCACCATTGGGAAGCTCATCCCTTTAAAAGGAACCATCCCTTTAACATTGGGGCTCATTCCTTTAAAAGGAACCATCCCTTTAATATTCAGTCTGGTCCCTTTAAAAGGGGAACCATCCTTTTAATATAGGGGTTTCATCCTCTTTAAAAGTGGACCATCCCTTCAATATGAAGCCTGATCCCTTTAAAAGCGTGAAACCATCCTTTTAATGACATTGGGGCTCATCCCTTTAAAAGGAACCATCCCTTTAATATTGGGGCCCATCCCTTTAAAAGGAACTATCCTTTTAACATTGGGGCTCATCCCTTTAAAAGGAACCATCCCTTTAACAGTGGGGCTCATCCTTTTGCAAGTGAACTATCCCTTAATACTGAAAGGGCTCATCCCTTTAAAAGGAACCATCCCTTTAACATTGGGGCTCATCCCTTTAAAAGGAACCATCCCTTTAACATTGGGGCTCATCCCTTTAAAAGGAACCATCCCTTTAACATTGGGGCTCATCCCTTTAAAAGGAACCATCCCTTTAACATTGGGGCTCATCCCTTTAAAAGGAACCATCCCTTTAACATTGGGGCTCATCCCTTTAAAAGGAACCATCCCTTTAACATTGGGGCTCATCCCTTTAAAAGGAACCATCCCTTTAACATTGGGGCTCATCCCTTTAAAAGGAACCATCCCTTTAACATTGGGGCTCATCCCTTTAAAAGGAACCATCCCTTTAACATTGGGGCTCATCCCTTTAAAAGGAACCATCCCTTTAACATTGGGGCTCATCCCTTTAAAAGGAACCATCCCTTTAACATTGGGGCTCATCCCTTTAAAAGGAACCATCCCTTTAACATTGGGGCTCATCCCTTTAAAAGGAACCATCCCTTTAACATTGGGGCTCATCCCTTTAAAAGGAACCATCCCTTTAACATTGGGGCTCATCCCTTTAAAAGGAACCATCCCTTTAACATTGGGGCTCATCCCTTTAAAAGGAACCATCCCTTTAACATTGGGGCTCATCCCTTTAAAAGGAACCATCCCTTTAACATTGGGGCTCATCCCTTTAAAAGGAACCATCCCTTTAACATTGGGGCTCATCCCTTTAAAAGGAACCATCCCTTTAACATTGGGGCTCATCCCTTTAAAAGGAACCATCCCTTTAACATTGGGGCTCATCCCTTTAAAAGGAACCATCCCTTTAACATTGGGGCTCATCCCTTTAAAGGGAACCATCCCTTTAACATTGGGGCTCATCCCTTTAAAAGGAACCATCCCTTTAACATTGGGGCTCATCCCTTTAAAAGGAAACTCCCCTTTAACATTGGGGCTCATCCCTTTAAAAGGAACCATCCCTTTAACATTGGGGCTCATCCCTTTAAAAGGAACCATCCCTTTAACATTGGGGCTCATCCCTTTAAAAGGAACCATCCCTTTAACATTGGGGCTCATCCCTTTAAAAGGAACCATCCCTTTAACATTGGGGCTCATCCCTTTAAAGGGAACCATCCCTTTAACATAGGGGCTCATCCCTTTAAAAGGAACCATCCCTTTAACATTGGGGCTCATCCCTTTAAAAGGAACCATCCCTTTAACATTGGGGCTCATCCCTTTAAAAGGAACCATCCCTTTAACATTGGGGCTCATCCCTTTAAAAGGAACCATCCCTTTAACATTGGGGCTCATCCCTTTAAAAGGAACCATCCCTTTAACATTGGGGCTCATCCCTTTAAAAGGAAACCCTAATCCTTAAAATTGGGGGTTTATCCTTTAAAAAGGAACCCCTTTAATGGTACCTGGACTGAAGGGTTCGCACCTTATCGAAGCCACTCTCCTTTGCTAATCAACTCGCAGTTTACGATCATCTCTACGAATTAGATCTTCTGCAGGAGGAAGATCGTTTCCAGAGAACGTCCGATTATCTGAATGTTCTTTAAATAATCTAAATATTTTTGATCGGTTCATTAAACAAACCGTGTTTAATGAGTTCATTTTGATCAGCATTGATGGACGAATAAAGCAGAGTATCATCAGCATACTGTGGTAATAAAAATGTTCCTTTGATTAGAAAAGTTTCTAATGGAATAAAAAGATCTGTGTTTAAAATGAGTTTGAATTCACTGGTATAAAAATAAATAAAATGTTTTAATGCAAAGAAATTAAATATTTTAAAGTGTTTAAATCTGTTCTGACACTGAAACCTGCGTCACTCAGACAGGAAGTCCTTATATGGCAGTCAGCTGAGGCTGCTGCTCTACGCTGACCTCTACTGGTGGAAGTTTAGAAGACAGAAATAAACATTTCAACCTTTATTATCAGAAAAAAACACATCTGCTTGGTGTATTTCTACATTTACACACCATTCAGTCAGAGGAACAGCTGCTGGTCAGGAACCAGAACTGTGGTTGATGCATGGGCGTAGGTTTGCATAGGGACCATGGGGACATGTCCCTACCAACATTTAGAAGCGTCCTAATTGTCCCTGCCAATAATGGGATGTGAGCAACATGTTGCTAATTTCCAGCAGTAGTTGTTGCAGCTTCTTTTCCTCTGGCAGCTCCTCTGCCTGCTCTCTCCTGTCCCTTTCACCTAGCAGCGCATGGAACTGTGCTGCGCTCTTTAACTCCACTCTCATTGGTTGTTCTGCCTTAGGTTCCGCCTTCTCTCTCTCTGATTGGCTGTTTTCTAGTCCAAGTGTGCTTGGAGCACAACATTGAAAATATATTCACACTAGAATGCTGCGGTTACTACAATAAATATTAGGCTACAAAACGTCCCGATTAAAAAAAAAAATGAATATCATGTGCACTAAAAAACAAAAACCTTTTTTTTTTCTTTTATAAAACGAAATATTGTGTGAGTCAGCCAGGAGTTCTGAAGACACAAAATGGGCAAATAAAGGCTGTAAGCATCAACATGTCTGATTCTTAGCCACAGCCAACTAAAAAAGAAAATGTGAGGGTTTCCTTTTTAGCGACATTTAGTTGCTGTTACTGTTTTCATTTGTTGACGACCCTTTGAGGAAGTTCAGCTCTAATTATTAGCAGGTCTTATTTCTCTTATAGAGGAAAACAACAAGAAATGGCGTCTAATCATCTGCTGTTTTTCGTTTAAAAGCATAATTAGGGTTTCACATAATAATAGTAATTTAATTGACTATTTCTACTTCTAGAAATAGGATAAAGACAAGAACAAACCAACATATTAAGATATTATGACTAGGTATGAAATCATGCGAAAAGCTATGCACCGTAATTTCGGAAATGCGTTTTGGAGGTTTTAGATTAAGCATGCGCATCCTGGACCATTCACGAATATAGAATCTAAATTACAATTAGCCCTAACCCTGACCCCTAAGATATAAAACAGCAAGCAACGTAGTTAGAGACATGAAGAAGATCTGATTGCACCGTTTTTCCCATTTTTACGTCCGTCCGCGGATCTGCTTTTTTTTCTGTCTGCCAGCGCATGCGCACTGAGTGTGGTTTTTGAGGAAAAACGTCCAAAACGTACGAAATTACGTTGCATAACTTTTCGTGCGATTTCATATGCACTGATAATGAGAATATGTTGAACAAACAGATGAAGAATATTAACATAGATTTTATCTTCCATAGATTTCCACCCAGTCTATAAGTAAATCAGTTCAAACATTAATGTCTGGTAAAAATGCTGGAAACTGGCTGTTTATTTAGGATATTATTACATTACAGATAAGATAGTGTTATATTGTCTTTTATAATTGTTAAAAGTGATTTTAGATTTGAATAAACTCATTCTCAGTGTTTTGCTTTATAGATGATGCCACTAAAAAAGAAAACAGACATAAGGAGCTATTTAAACAGTCAGACAGTAGCAATATAGGACGATGATAAAAGGTTGAGTTACGTTTAATCCTTTACTATTAAAAACTCACTTATACATTAAATGATTATAGGAAACACAGATATGCAGTAATAATGATGCAGGGCAGCTTGCAGGTGAAGCAGCTGGCCTTCAGGTGAAACTAAAATGTTTCCACATGAGGAGTTCTGGATGGAGAATATTGACAGACAACAAAATGCTGCTTTTCTCTTTAAACCATGAATTCCTCTAATCTCACATCCAGCATAACAAAGGGCATATGGCATAGCACCAATGACACCCGGCCAATAGTGTCCCTACCAGAGTTCAGACCTACAGCCTTGGGTTGATGGTTCTGTTAGAGGAGGTTCTGCTTGGTTCTGGAGGCTGGGTGTTGGCGGCGGAAAGTTCCAGGTGAGCGTCGGAATGTGGGGAATGTGGGGAATGTGTGCGGCGCCGAGCATGAAGCAGCATGCCGCGGATTCCTGTTGCTTCATGCTGAGATGGGAGAACCGGAGCGCCGCGGGTGACGGGTCCAAACAGAACCCCCACCCCCCCCTTAGCTAGCCGGTCTCTAGGAAACAGAAAGCCAGAAGCCTCCATCAGAGTCTGCTGCTCCCTGTGTTTCAGCCAGCTGAGCGGCAGTGTGCAGCGCCGGGGGCTCAGCCTAAGAAGTGTGTTTTGGGCCTGGGGGGCCTCCCCTGGGGTCCGTCCGGGTCCCTGAAGGAGGCCCTGTGGACGATGTGGGACGCCCTCAGGCGGATCTTCTGCAGGTTGGGCTTCATGCGGCTCAGCGAGGACCTCCTGCGCAGCGGTTTGACCCGGAGGCGGCCCTCGGCGCCCGCCGCCTCGCCGTCCATGTTCTGGAGGGCTTTGGAGAACCTCCAGCGGCCTCCCTCTTTAGGCTCCGCCCCCTCAGACACGGAGAGCTCGTAATCTCCTACGATGTCCCGGATGTCGGCGCCGGCGTCGTGGGTGAGGTACTGGCAGGCCTTCCGGCCGCTGTAGTCCCTGGCGTCCACGTCGGCGCCGTAGGCCCCCACCAGGAGCTTCACCACCTCCATGTGGCCGTGGATGGCGGCCAGGTGCAGCGGCGTGTAGCCCATGTTGGAGCGGACGTCCACGGCGAGGGGCAGCCGGTGCTGCTTGGCGAAGTTGACGATGAGCGCCATCATCTCGGGGTTGTTGTGCTTGGCGGCCCAGTGCAGGCAGGTGAAGCCGCTCACAAAGTCCTTCTTCAGAAGCAGGCCCGGCTCGGCCGCCAGCAGGCGCTGCAGGCCGGCCCACTCCCCGTCGGAGGCGCACAGCATCCACTCGTGCTCCAGGGGGTCAAGGGTCACCGCCAGCCGTTCCTCGTCCTGTGAGTCCAGGTCTGTCCTGGGGGCCTCGCCGGCGGAACGGAGCACCAGGCTCCTCCTGACGTCAGGAGAACGCCTCATCATCACCTGGAGGAAGTGCTCCCGGCTGGCCCTGGGACTGCAGCCGCCCTCGCTGCTGGACGCGTCCTCCTGGTCCTCTGTGGACAGGAGGCTCTGCTGAGAACCCCCTGGTTCCGCCTCCGCCGGGCCCTCAGGTTCCTGTGGTTCCACCGGGCCCTGGGGGCCCTCAGGTTCCACCTCAGGGCCCTGCGGCTCCTCAGGTCCAGGCAGGACGAAGACGCTCCCGTCCTGAGGGAGCGGTGACGCCTGGATCACTGTGATCTGTGGAACATCTCTGCGGCTCCTGGAGCCCCTCCTGGAGCCCCTCCTGGAGCGCCTCCCGGAGCCCCTCCTGAGCAGCTCCAGGCTCCCAGAGTTCCCCATGACGTCAGAGCGCTGTCCCCCCCCCTGAGCCAGCTGTCCCCCTTCCTCCGTCCTCGTCCGGCGGCTCTCTCCCTGCTCTGAAGGAACGCGGAACTTTCCTCCTGTCATTTCCGCAACTGGAGCCTCGCGCTGCCTGCTGCACCTGGGCGCGTGCGGCTGCGTCATCGCGGCAGCTCACCTGGTTGGTCCTGTCGGAGCGGAGCCTTTCCTCCCGCGCTCTGCCGCGCGCCTCCGAGCCTGGAGATGAAGGCGGCGGCTCGATCTAAGCGTTCTCTGCCTCCTAGCAACGCGGCGCTTCCGCTCTGACCAAATAAGGTGAAGGAGAGCTGCTGGGTATGGAGGACCAGTCCTGCCACGATTAGAAATACAGGAAGAACTGAAGGACTTGATCATTAATTATATAAAATTGTTTGGAAAAGTAGCTAATAATATAAATCTGTGTGACATTTAATGTCAAACAGATTTCTGCCATAAAGACATATATATTCAAGCAATTTTTATATTATTACTTTTATATTATTAATTAATATTAAGCCCTTCATTGCTGTAATTATTTTTAATTATGGCTGGATTGGTCCTCCATACTCAATACCAATCCTGCCATGATTAAAAATACATACAGAAATAAATGAAAGACTTAATAATTAATAACATTAAATCGCTTGAAAAAGTAGCTAATGAATATGGAGGACCAATGCTGCCATAATTGAAAATACCTTTTCAAGGAATTTTATATGAATAAAATCAATGTATTTCTTTACTTGTATTAAACTCTCTTCAACAATTGATGGATTATTCATCTAAAAATATATTCTTATTGCATTTAAGCCAACTTATTTTATATCCTGTTATACATTTTCCTGAAATCTTTTGTTTTGTAAGAAAAGTAAGAATAAAAGTGGAAGATAAAATATATTTTTAGATGAATAATTGTAGGACGACTGTGGAGGACCAATCATGCCTTCAGAAATTCATACAGAATAAATTCATACAGAATAAATTCATACAGAAATAAATGGACTTCATAATTAATAATTTAAAATTGCTTGAAAAAGTAATTTCCTTATATTTGATCAGTTGTTGAAGAAATATCATATTTTTTATTATTTTCTTACATTTAATGTCACACAAATTCATATTTGCTACTTTTTCAAGGAATTTTATATCATTAATTATTAAGGCCTTCAATTGTTTTTTTATATTTTTATTTATTTTGTATGTATTTATTCTGTATGTATTTTCAATGATGGCTGGATTGGTCCTCCATATTTAGAAGAACTACTGTAATTATTTTCAGATTCAAACTCAATAGATTCATTAATTCAGCAGAGGGAAAGTAATGACTTTAGGGTTAGGATTCACTGGATGGGAACAACTAGTGATGCTTAAAGGGAATAGTACACCCAAAACATGATTAGCCTTCATTTTTCTACTCACCCCCATGCTGAAAAAACTCTGGAGTACTTTTTTGATATCTCAAATGCATCTGGAGATCTGGGAGGCTTCTTGCTGTCTGCTGACATTCAAATAATGGAGGTCTATGGCCAAGACAGAAAGGTCCATAAAGTCCACAAAGCGATGTCAATATTCCTCCATACTGCTCGTCCAATGTAATCCAAGTGTCCTGAGTGGGTAGCATCCAGAATTTACTCGAAAGCGAAGTCATTTAGAATGTTTTTAGAGCATAAACAGTAGTGTTTAGGACTTCCTGAAAAGCGCCCCCATCTTGGCTCCGCGATTCCTAGGAAGCCGGGCAGACCAAACCAAGCGCATTCAGCTCGGCAAAGAACTCATGCTCTTCCTCAACACTGAAGTCCTCGGACATTTTTCTTTCGTTGTTTCTTTCTTTGCACAGGTAAACAGCACATTTCTTCTTCTACGCTTGCATTATCGGCAGACCAGACGCTGAATGCGCACTTTCTTCCGGTTTGGTCTGCCGGCTTCCGTAGAAATGAGCGCGCATGGGGGCGCTATTAGGAAATCCTATACACTACTGTTTATGCTCTAAAACATTCTAAATGACTTACGTTTTGAGTAAATTCTGGATGCTACCCACTCAGGACACTTGGATTACATTGGACGAGCAGTATGGAGGAATATTGACACGCTTTTTATGGACTTTATGGACCTTTCTGCCTCGGGCACCATGGACCTCCATTATTTGAATGTCAGCAGACAGCAAGAAGCCTCCCAGACTCCCAGATGCATTTGAGATATCAAAAAGTACTCCAGAGTGTTGTTCAGCATGGGGAGTAGAAAATGAAGCTAAATCATGCTTTTGGGATGTACTATTCCTTTAATGATGCTATCTTAAAAGGAAATACTGACACCTGCTGGACATTTAATGATACTACAGGCAACTTATTGGACAGACTAAACTGATTTGATGATAACTTTAAGTTATTGTAGGTTATATTATATTATTTCATATCTATGTTTAAATTAAAAATATCTTTTATATTTTTAGATGCAGCCAATAAATAATGTAAACATTTAGCGTGATAATTTAGCGGGAATTGTGGATGAGGATACTCTTGGAACAGGATTTTAAATCCTATTTTTAAAACAGTAGAAGTTTAAAATGAACTTTAATTCAGATAAGTTGAGAGATAGAGAGAGAGCAACAATGCTGAAGCTAACCTATGGGACTGCTAGCCGCTAAAAACGGCCATTTAATGGGATGATAACATCTGAATCGGCTGCAAACACACTGAATAAAACTGAGGAGGAGGAAACATCAGATGATGAACAGATTAGATGGTTTTTATTCTCCATCCTTACCTGCTCACAGGTGATTTCACCTAAATAGACACACTGATCTGCTTCCATTAAAGAAATAATCCCGTAATACAGGTGCTGGTCATAAAATTAGAATATCATGAAAAAGTAGATTGATTTCAGTAATTCCATTTAAAAAGTGAAACTTGTATATTATATTCATACATTACATACAAACTCATATATTTCAGATGTTTATTTTGTTTAATTTTGATGATTACAAATGACAACAAATGAAAATCTCAAATTCATCATATCAGAAAATTAGAATATTACTGAAGACCAATAAAAACAAAGGATTTATAGAAATGTTGGCCAACTGAAAAGTATGAACATAGAAAAGTATGAGCATGTACAGCACTCAGTATTTAGTTGGGCCTCCTTTGGCCTGTATTACTGCAGCAATGCGGCGTGGCATGGAGTCGATCAGTCTGTGGCACTGCTCAGGTGTTATGATAGCCCAGGTTGCTCTAATAGTGGCTTTTAGCTCTTCTGAATTGTTGGGTCTGGTGTATTGCATCTTCTTCTTCACAATACCCCATAGATTTTCTATGGGGTTAAGGTCAGAGAGAGTTTGCTGGCCAATTAAGAACAGGGATACCATGGTCCTTCAACCAGGTACTGGTAGCTTTGGCACTGTGTGCAGGTGCCAAGTCCTGTTGGAAAATGAAATCTGCATCTCCAAAAAGTTGGTCAGCTGCAGGAAGCATGAAGTGCTCTAAAACTTCCTGGTATGTGGCTGCGTTGACCCTGGACCTCAGAAAACACAATGGACCAACACCAGCAGATGACATGGCACCCCAAACCATCACTGACTGTGGAAACTTTACACTGGACTTCAAGCACAACGTGGATGAAGTGCCTCTCTTCTTTTCACTCCAGACTCTGGGACCTTGATTTCCAAAGGAAATGCAAAATTTACTTTCATCAGAGAACATGACTTTGGACCACTCACCAGCAGTCCAGTCCTGTTTCTCTTTAGCCCAGGCAAGACGCTTCTGACGCTGTCTGTGGTTCAAGAGTGGCTTGACACAAGGAATGCGACAGCAGAAACCCATGTCTTTCATACGTCTGTGTGTGGTGGTTCTTGAAGCACTCACTCCAGCTGCAGTCCACTCTTTGTGAATCTCCCCCACATTTTTGAATGGGTTTTGTTTCACAATCCTCTCCAGGGTGCGGTTATCTCTCTTGCTTGTACACTTTTTTCGACCACATCTTTTCCTTCCCTTCGCCTCTCTATTAATGTGCTTGGACACTGAGCTCTGTGAACAGCCAGCCTCTTTAGCGATGACCTTTTGTGTCTTGCCCTCCTTGTGCAAGGTGTCGATGGTCGTCTTTTGGACAACTGTCAAGTCAGCAGTCTTCCCCATGATTGTGTAGCCTATAGAACTAGACTGAAGAGACCATTTAAAGGCTTTTGCAGGTGGTTTGAGTTAATTAGCTGATTAGAGTGTGGCACCAGGGGCCATCAATTTTGAACCTTTTCACAATATTCTAATTTTTCTGATATGATGAATTTGAGATTTGATTTTACCATTTGTTGTCATTTGTAATCATCAAAATTAAACAAAATAAACATCTGAAATATATGAGTTTGTATGTAATGTATGAATATAATATACAAGTTTCACTTTTTTAAATGGAATTACTGAAATCAATCTACTTTTTCATGATATTCTAATTTTATGACCAGCACCTGTATGATCGCAGTCTAGCAGTGGAATATTGATCTACAAATGGAACAACAGAGAGTGCTTTCATTAAATCTGAAAACAGCCTGCCATACTTTCAGAGTTCCCGCCCCTGCAGGCGTTATTGATAATTATTAATAATATACATGTTAATTATTGCTGCTTTTTTATTATTTTAATCAGATAAATAAGCAGCAGAACTTAAACCCTCCTTCTTCCCCAGGAAACAGAAACCAGAACCGATCAGAATCAAAGTTTATTGTTCAGTTTATGGATCAGAACCAGAGGACGGCTCTCTGCTGCCCCCCTCTGGCTCACAGGGGACTGCCTCGGTAACAGCTTAGCGGGGTGGGCGGGGCCACAGGGGAGGCCACCCATTGGTGGAGCCATGGGGTGGTCCAGATGTTCTCCTTTAGAACAGAACCCGTCCCGGTCCACTTGGTTCTGTCGATGACGTTGTTGGTCGCCGTGGGAACCGGTAGTTGAAGAACCAGGAGCTCATGAAGACGGCGTCGCTATGGAAACCAGGTCCGGATCGACGGAGGACGGCGCCGCCTGCTTCAGGGTCTGCAGCACAGGAAGGACCTGGTCCATCCGCGTCACACCTGGAACACACAGAGGTCCGGTTAGTCCACGGCCGGCCAGCAGGGGGCAGCGGGGTCCGGTTAGTCCACGGCCGGCCAGCAGGGGGCAGCGGGGTCCGGTTAGTCCACGGCCGGCCAGCAGGGGGCAGCGGGGGAACCGAGGTCCGATCCTCACCCAGAACCTCCAGGATCCGGATCATCAGGCTGTGGAAGGCAGGGAAGAACTCCTGGTGCTGCTTCAGCTTGGCCTGGATGCTGCCAGCGACAAAGCAGAACTTCAGAACCGGAGCAGGACTCCAGAACCGCAGCAGGACTCCAGAACCGGAGCCGCGACTCCAGAACCACAGCAGAACCTCGGTTCTACTCACCGCTGCTGGGCTGCAGAGTCGGGCCTGCAAGGCGGTCCGGTTCTGCCGGGCCCGGCGCCGCTCCTCCTCTCTGACGGTGAAGTGGATTTTCTTCCTGAGACGGGTCGCCTCCTCCTCCAGCCGGGCCCGGTTCTGCTCCAGCAGCAGACACCTCCTCTGAAACAAAGCGGGACGGAACCAATGCCGTCAGGTCCGGTTCTGAAACTTCAGCGGGTCACCATCTGGTTCTGGTCCGCTCCTTGGAGCCAGACGGCCACCAGGTACCAGAACACGGTGGTACCGAGTTAACGGGT
>JAGKQL010000018.1:28848645-28876144 GCA_018398635.1 Cyprinodon brontotheroides
GGCGTGGGGTAGAGGCGACCGTGATCAGAGGGCGGGGGTAGAGGTGACGGTTATCAGTAGAGACGATGTTCTGCAACAACAAGCCTTTTTTTAATTTCTGATTTTATTGTGTAAAACTCCTGAAAGCAGAACGGGTCCCAGATGAGGAGGCGACGCTGGCGTCCCCGTACAGAAGGCCCCCAGGCTAATGGATTGCAGCTGAGCATAGATCTTTCCATCCAGACGCTGAGCTGTTTTCCCTCTCTCTGACATTTCATTGGACTCAACGCCTCCTGTTTGGCTAACCCAGATTATTTCTGCTCCCAAACTGGAGAATAAGAAGAGAGATTTATTTCCTCACTTTTTGTACACAGGACGATGATGTCATGGCTTCTCATGATTCTGATTGGTTCTGATTAGGTCCAATAAAGATAAATCATCCTTTTTTTTAACCAAATAGATTAAATAGAAGAGAATTAAATAGATTACAATAGAACAGAACAGAATAGAAAAAAATAGAATACAATTAAATAGATTACAATAGAAAAGAAAATAATAGAATGAAATAGGTTAAAATACAACAATAGAGACTAGAGTAAAATACAATAAAACAAAATAGAATAAAATACAACAGAATAGTACACAAGAATAAAATGGAAAAGAATTAAATCGAAAATAACAAAAGCATAGAATTGAATAGATAAGAATAGCCGAAAATTAAAATAGAATAGAATATAACAGAATTGATTAGATTAAAATAGAACAATAGAATAGAATAAGAATAGAAGATGATTAAATAGATTATAATAAAATAATTTTGGTTCTGGTTAAAGCAAAGCTTGAAGCTTTTGACCAACCATTTTCTTACACAGGACGATGATGTCATGGTTTCTTCTGATTCTGATTAGCTCACATAAAGAAATATCATCCTGTTTTTTTAACCAAAGCTAAACATTTGCTCTTCTTCTCCCTGACTTCATTGCTGCACCTCATCCATTAGATTTCAGTCTTTATTTAAGTGGCTCTTTTAAAGTCCTTAAACCAATCAAATGTAGCATCAGCTAACAGCTGAGAACAAAACTGCTGGACGAAAAGTCACTTTTTCATGGCGGACCTACTGCTGTTGCCAACCCTTTGACTGGAACTCTTCACTTGGCTCCTTTGGTTCAATGGGATTATGTTTTGGAAAATAAGAAGACTCTTTTTCATGTACTGCTGACTTGTTTCTGACCTGCAATGAACGTGTCTATCATGGCCTTGAAGCCCAGAGAGAAACCACCATGACAGAAAATGACGAGGTATTCCCTTAAACCTTCCATCTCTCTATATTCCCTCACAGTCCACATGCGGAAATCCTACTGCAGCCTCATTTCTCTTGAAATTATTTCACACACCGACACTTAGAAACATGTTTTCTCCTTAATAATTTATTTCCATCTCCAATAGTAAGTGACAGAATTAGGACAGTTAAATAGGGAACAGGTCTGATGAAGACATCTAGGAAGAGTTTCTGTATCCAAATTACCTGAGCAGTTATGTATTTACACAAAGCTCTGTCATGAGTCAAGTAGGGAGCTCACACGGTTGGCGTTAGGCCTCCAAGTTGGCCATGGGTGAAGCACTGTTACGGGTGAAACCCATGGTGGGTGATTTGGTGCTTTTTTACCGCCACTCTGGCGTTGTCTCCAGCAGTTGCTTGGGCGTACGGTTTGGCCACGGCCTCGGGTTAGAAAACATTCAGAAATGTGGTCTTGGAGTCCACGCCGGCAGCGTTCCTGGCCGTGCAGCGGTAAACTCCAGAATCTCGTTGGGTTGGATTCTGGATGATGAGGGAACCTTGCGGGTGGAGATACTTGTTTCCGAAAAGTCGGGGCTGTGCGCTCACGACCATCCGCACCTTATCAGGCGTCTCCCAAGACACCTCTGCTGCGGGGGTCCCGGCGGTGGCACAGTTCAGCTGAACGGCAACTCCGTGTTTGGCGTAGGTCACAGAGGGCGGCCCCCGGGTAATTCTGGGTTGGTTGGCGACTATTTTTACTGAGACCGAAAGCAAAGAGCTTCCGTATTCGTTAGCAGCTCTACAAACATAGGCCCCTCGGTCGTAAATGGAAGCTTGGCGAATGGCAATGGTGCCGTTTTGCAGAATGGAATACCTTCCAGCGTTTTGCAGCCTGTTAAGAACGACCCCGCTGGGTAGGGTCCATGTCAGTCTGAGGGGCTCCCCAGTGGTTTGACAGTGAAGGAAAAGGGTCTCCCCGTCTAGGACGCTGACAGGAGAGATGTATCTGTTCAGGATCTGAGGCTTTCTCCCTGGGGACAGAGTGATGGTACTCTCAAAGAGCCCAGCAGGATTACGACCCATGCAGCGGTAAACTCCAGCCTCGGCGACGGACGGGTTGCTAATAACCAGAGAGCCATCAAGCCGGTGGAAAAACTTAGAAATCCGAGCACCGGTGTGCAGAGGAGTGCCATCAGGTAAGATCCACGTCAGATGAGTTAACTCCAAGCCATCGATGGTACAGTTGAGGGTGACGGAGTTCCCCACTCTCAGTGCAAAGCTTTCTTTCTCGGGGGCTTCAATCTTGGCCCCCCTGACCGTTTCCTTTACTTCCAAATGGACCAGCATTCGGACCTCCCCTCCTTCATTACGAGCCACACAGACCATCTGTCCTGAGTCTGTCCTCTGGGTGGATCGTATTTCCAAAGTACCGTTCGGATGAACGGTCCTGTGATTGCTGTAGTACGGCGCAGGAAGGATGACATTTCCTGGCAGAATCCACATGACCTGAGGGGAAGGGGCTCCCTTTGTGGCACAGTCCACCAGCGTTCTCTCACCCTGAACCGCGGTAACCTCCATAGTGTCGGAATCTCCTCTTAAGCCATTGATAACTGGAGGAGTTGGCAAAACCTCCACTCGGGTAACTTTATCGTCTTGTCCAACGCTGCTTCTAGCCAAACACGTGTAATTACCTCCATCGGGTCCCTGAACCTTTTGAACAACTAGTGACCCGTCTTGAAGAACCTGGTATTTGTTCGAGTCGGGGGATATGAGTCTGTTCTTAGGGGACATCCAGGTGACGACTGGTACCGGGTCGCCAATGGCCTTGCACTGGAGTGTTACTGTCTCGCCGTGAAGAACTTGGACGGTCTTTGGACCTTTATCCTGGATTTGGGGTCGTGTGGTTCCACCTTTCACCCTGACTCGCACCTTCATCTCGTCTTTGCCGAGTTGGTTCTGTGCATAGCAGATGTAATCCCCTTCCTCTGGCAGTCCAACTTCATTAAAGTACAGCGTCCCGTTGTCAAACACCACATACCTGCAGGGAAAGGGGAGAGAGGAAGCTGTTAGGGATCAATTTACTGGACTTGGTCAGATTCGGGCAGACCAAGAACGTACTTTGACTAAAGAGCAATGGCACACACCTGCGACTGCGCCCCCCACCGACCCTTGCTCTCTGCTTGACGGGGTTGACCATGGTCCCATCGGGTAGAGCCCAGCTGATCTCAGGGCTGGGGAGGCCAGACGCCACGCAGTCCACCTTCAGATCTTGTCCTCGAATAACCTCCTGACTCGACTTCTGCATCTTCTGCTCAATCTTGGCAGGTTTGGTCAAGACGTTGACCCTGAGCTGAATGTAGTCATCGCCCATCTTGTTGCGGGCGACGCACAGGTAGTCGCCTCGGTCCTTGTCAGTCACTGAATGGATGCTAAGGCTGCCGTTCAGGAACACCTTGATCCTGGAGTCAAAGCTGCGCAACACAGACAGAACAGCATTGAAACGATCTTCAGATTATTTAGAACGTTTTGACTCGCTCGATCTGCGAACTCGTTCCGTTCCTCACCTGAACTGATGATCTACAAGCTTTTTAGAGGGCGTCCTCCAGATGATCCGAGGCTCTGGTTCCCCTGCCGCCACACAGTTCAGAAGCAGCGGACTCCCGTAGGTCACATCTGTCGTCTTTGAAGAGGAAGCTGTTATCGTGGCTTTAGCAGAAGACGGTTTACTTATGACTCTTAAGATCACTGCTCTGCTGCTCGATGCGGCTGCATTACCGGCTGTGCAGATGTATCTCCCAGAGTCCTTAGAGGCTAATCTCTTTATGTGAAGAGTTCCGTTTGGAAAGACGATAAAGTTCCCTCCGTTGGGTGGATGGGGAGCAGGGAGCTGCATGCCGCCCGGCGCGATCCAGCGAATGATTGGCCGAGAGGCAGTTGAGGCGGCGCAGTGGATGTAGGCAGGGCCGCCCACTGGAACAACAACTGTTTGGTCTTTCTCCTGCTCAATCAGTGCAGGAACCGCTGATACACGAAGACGTACCGGCACGCCGTTACCTCCGGGCACACTGCATCTGTAGATCCCTGCGTCCATTAAATGGGCGCTGCTTATGAGAAGAGTTCCCATCTCATCTACGGCCAGGCGCTGCGGAGGAGAAGGCGCGGCCGCTGAGGTCGCAGTCAACTGGACCGAGTCTGTGCACAGGTACCGACCCGCATCAGTTTCCTGGGAGTTTCTGATGATGAGGGTTCCGTTATGGTGTACCTCCAACCGCTGCCACCGCATGTTTTTGGCGATACTCACTCCTGCACAAACACAAGCAAATGACACAATTGTTAAAGGGAAAACGCCATCCTAGTAAAACGCTCCATCTCAGGTAAATTACGTTCAAAGTTCTGAGCTGGATTTCTCTCCAGGCTTTGACTAGGCCTTTCTAACCCATGAACCTGATTCTATCCAACCAATCCATGGTATCTCCGTCTGGATTCGACCCTCCATCCCACACCCAGGTCTTCAGTCTGACGTCCATCTTCCCATTAACTTGGTCCACCTTCCTGGTTCCTGCATCCCTCAGCATGATGCTTCCACCTCCATGTTTCACGGAACAGAAGGTGTCTTTTGAGGTTTGGCGTTGGATTTTTCTTCTGATATTTTGCAAATGAGCTGAGAAGGTCATTTATTATTTATCTGACCAGAACATCACAACAACAAATGTAGAGCTTGAGCAGTGAGGAAGTTTTTTTAATTCCAAAAACACCTCTGATGTGGGTGAAGTTATCGGGGACCGGGCCCCCAACCCGTCCGGGTCAGGCAGGTCTGGACACCAAAACAAGCTCTGCTTTTTAATTGATCCCTGAAAGGAACATATGAAATACATCCACTCAGTGTGTGATGCCATTTTTAAAGGAAGACGTCCTAAAGGAGAGCAGGATCGTCTCCACGGTGAAGAGAAACCAGCGTTTTGAGCGGCAGAGTTCTGTTAGGTATCATAGCGATTTCAAATTACTGAAATAAAGTTAAATTAACGAAAAAAAATTAACCCTAATCAGTTTATCTTAAAATAAGTGCAGTTTTTCCTGGTTCGAGTCGGTAAATGAGACACTTTGCCAATGGAACAAGACAATTTACGTAAAAAATTAGAAAAATTTGTTTTTGCAGTGCATCACTATATAGAGCGGGGAGTCTATAGTGAACATTATAGTGAACTAAGTAAACTGACCGTTCAGACAGATGATCACTGCTTTTCACCCCAAGTTGGTCAATTAACTCCGCCTCCGTCGGGCGGTTCCTGCGCCATCTTTGTTATCTATTACTGCTACAACAAATCCCATGATGCTTTGCGAGGAGAGCTCTCTTTGCAAAGCATCATGGGATATATCTGCTCATTTAGTGACCATGAATGATCGATACTTTCAAGGTGCATTGTGTGAAATTTGGAGACTGGTATTGTTTCATCCACTAGACGTTCGGACACTCGTCTAAAAGGGCGTAACCTCTATAAGGCGATTAAGGCGGACGTTTGGACACAGACTTTGCCTTCACTGCAAAACCCATCTAGAAATAAATAAGAAATGTCTTAAATTAAGTGTATTTAGCCTTAATCTGAGCTGGTAATAATAAAATATAATCAGATAAAATGCCCTCGAAATAAGACGAAGCAATTGTTTTTTTTTTATTTTTAATGTAAATTGTCATGTTCCATTTTCAAAGTGTCTCACTTAACTCCTCAATTCAAGAAAAAACGCACTTATTTTGTGTTAATATGACTTATTTAGATTTCCATTTTTTGCAGTGTTATTAGTGGATAATATCGTATTGTCTTATTTTAAGGGCAAAAACGCTCCTTCTATCGGCAGATGATCTGGTTTTCCTGCTCAAATTAAGGATAGATGCACTTATTTAAAGATATTTTTTATTGCTTTTTACGATTGGTTTTTTCAGTGTAAAAAAGAGGCCTAGAACTGTACACTGCAAAAAAAAATAATCTCAAAATAAGTGCATTTTTTCTGGAATTAAGATGGAAACAAGACAATTTATATTTAAAATAAAAAGAACAATTATGTTGTCTTATTTCGAGTGCCTTTTATCTAATTATCTTATTTTAAGAGTAAAAATATTGATTCCATTGGCAGATCACCTTATTTACCTGCTTAAATTAAAGCTAAATACACTTAATTTAGGAAGTTTTTACTCATTTTTCCTTGAAACTTTTTGTGTTACTGTTCATTAAACCATATATATGGAGTATAAAGTCTGAATACTGCAGTAATAAATACTCATACCAGTAGTTTTATTTAAAAACATGCACAGCAACTCCCCTCTAAACGTTTATTTTAAACGTTTTATGCATGCAGATTCGGCACCCTGAGGCCCCCGGTGTATCGTTATCATGAGTCCATGCTGGTTTTCTGCTTTGCTAACACATCTAGCCATAGACATATAGAGTAGACCCCGCACTGACATGCGCGGCACAGGAATTACGGCGGTCATCTTGGGGCAGTTGAACTTCTAACCTATCCTGCTGATTTCAGCTGGTCAGACAAAGGATGACTCAGCACTGTGCGGCGTTTTTCTGTTTCAATCGACAGACTATTGACGTTAGAGCTCGAGGGATAACTTTCCACAAGTTTGGCACCACATCGCCAAAGTCACACTCTGGAACTCCAGAAGGGGAAAAGCTCTGTAGAACAGTCCTTTTTCAGGGCTTTTAGCTAATATTAGAGAGATCATGTAAGAAAGGCTCTCTAGCATTTTATGCTTACAAATATTGTCTTAAAATAACAATTTCCAAACTGAGTTGATGTTACGCCATGTTTGGAAATTACATGCAATAAAAATATTTACATTTCAAGTAATATTTACCTTGGCTTTACTTCAAAAGTTGATGGATGAAGTCAAAATTCCCACCATGTGATGTCACTGTTCATCTCCATAGCAACAACCCAAACAATCTTTCATAGGAACTTTTTAAAGGGACATTACAGTGTTGTGAATAGTGTGGGACAATTACAATTAGTTATTTATACTCCAATTATAGTTTGATTATTTTATTGATATTTTTTACTTTTCATTTTTATCATTGAAGATCAAAGGTCTGGGTTTGGGGAAAAGCACAGAACGGTAATATTTACATATAAATCAGGTTGAAAAAAGGTGAAAAAGTCATTACAGGCTACTAAAACAAATGTCCTAAAACAGTTTCATTGTAAAGATAACTATAAAGGTGTGAAATGTCCCTTTTTAAAATGTTTTCATGAAATATGATCAAAGGACATAAAAGTGCCCTTAGTTAAAGAATCGACCATATAAATAAATAGATTTATATATGTGTGTGTGTGTGTGTATAAGTTTGTGTTAACTGTGTGTTTGTATATGGTAGTAAAAAATATTAAAATGTATGAATGGCTGTTATTTGCAACATACATCCTGTCTGAATATTATATTACTTTTAACCACACTAAAATTATTTAAATGCATTGAACCATTTGGTATAATAGCTATAGTTATTAGAAAGAAGCAATGTGAAAATTTGTTGAATATTCAGCAGGTTATGTTGACTAAAATTGATTCTGAGCCTGGTCAGCACTTTACACCAAGCAGAGCAGTCGACCGCCCCAAGATGGCGCCCCTGAATCTCTGGAGAGTGGTCGATGCGGGGTATACTCTTTATATATGTCTATGCTTCTAGCCACAAGCAGGAAGAGAACGGTCCAAAGAGGCGGGACTTCCTGGAAAGCAGTTTACTTTCTCCGGCCGGTTCTATCCTAACACTGACAAACGTTGAATGAATGAACTGATGCTTCTAAAACATTAGGGACCTCATAAAATGATGAAAATGTGTTTGCAGAGCAGTGCGTTTTGAATGAAACTGCTTTTTGTGCGTGTGGAAGGTTTCTGGCTTCATAGTGGGCCCAGTGTAACGCAGAGGCAGCTCGCTCTGCAGAGTCAGCACGCCTCCTCTGAGGACTAATTACTACACCATAAAACACACAGGAAGAGTTCGGCCATGATTACCTGCTGCCTCACTGAGACTAACAGTCTGCCGATGTGACGGCCACCCGTGTGCTGGAGGTCATGGTGTGAGTTTAGCTCGGTGACGTAACCAGACAGCAGCAGAAAGCACATATTTACAGATAATATGAGAGGAGAGCTTTCTGCTGACTGCCACACACTGAAGCAGACCAAACATTCAGGAACTTTAACTGAGAGTGAGGCTACCTCACTGAGGCTACCTCACCAAGGCTAGCTCACTGAGGCTACCTCACTGAGGCTACCTCACTGAGGCTACCTCACTGAGGCTACCTCACTGAGGCTACCTCACTGAGGCTACCTCACTGCGGCTACCTCACTGAGGCTACCTCACTGAGGCTACCCTACTGATGCTAGCTCACTAAGGCTACCCTACTGATGCTAATTCACTAAGGCTAACTCACTGAGGCTACCTCACTGAGGCTACCTTACTAACGCTAACTCACTGAGGCTACCTCACTGCGGCTAACTCACCGATACTACCTCACTGAGGCTACCTCACTAAGGCTAACTCACTGAGGCTACCCCACTGAGGCTACCCCACTGAGGCTACCTCACTGCTGCTACCCTCACTGAGGCTACCTTACTAACGCTAACTCACTGAGGCTACCTCACTAAGGCTAACTCACTGATACACTACCCCACTGAGGCTACCTCACTGCTAACTCACTGAGGGGCTGGCCTCACCTAAGGCTACCTCACTGAGGCTACCCTACTGATGCTAGCCTCACTCAAGGCTAACTCACTGAGGCTACCTCACTGAGGCTACCTCACTAAGGCTAACTCACTGAGACTACCCCACTGAGGCTACCTCACTAAGGCTAACTCACTGAGGCTACCTCACTCAAGGCTACCCTCACTAAGGCTACCTCACTGAGGCTACCCTACTGATGCTAGCTCACTAAGGCTAACTCACTGGAGGCTACCTCACTGAGGCTACCTCACTAAGGCTAACTCACTGAGACTACCCCACTGAGGAGGCTTCCTCACTAAGGCTAACTCACTGAGGCTACCCCCCACTGAGGCTAACCCACTGAGGCTACCTCACTAAGGCTACCTCACTGAGGCTACCCTCACTGAGACTACCTCACTAAGGCTAACTCACTGAGGCTACCTTACTAACGCTAACTCACTGAGGCTACCTCACTAAGGCTAACTCACTGAGGCTACCTCACTGAGACTACCTCCCACTAAGGCTAACTCACTGAGGCTACCTCACTGAGGCTACCTCATTGAGACTACCCCACTGAGGCTACCTCACTAAGGCTAACTCACTGGAGGCTACCTTACTAACGCTAACTCACTGAGGCTACCCCTCACTAAGGCTAACTCACTGAGGCTACCTCACTGGAGGCTAACTCACTGAGGCTACCTCACTAAGGCTAACTCACTGAGGCTACCTTACTAACGCTAACCTCACTGAGGCTACCTCACTAAGGCTAACTCAATGAGGCTACCTCACTGAGGGTACCCCACTGAGGCTACCTCACTAAGGCTAACTCAATGAGGCTACCTCACTGAGGGTACCTCACTGAGGCTACCCCACTGAGGCTACCCCACTGAGGCTACCCCACTGAGGCTACCTCACTAAGGCTAACTCAATGAGGCTACCTCACTGAGGGTACCTCACTGAGGCTACCCCACTGAGACTACCCCACTGGAGGCTACCTCACTGAGGCTTCCTCACACAAGGCTAACTCACTGAGGCTACCTCACTGAGACTACCTCACTCAAGGCTAACTCACTGAGATTCACCCCACTGAGGCTACCCCCACTGAGGCTACCTCACTAAGGCTAACTCACTGAGGCTACCCTCACTGAGACCACCCCCTCACTAAGGCTAACTCACTGAGGCTACCTCACTGAGGCTACCCCACTGAGGCTACCCCACTGAGGCTGCGCCTCACTCAAGGGCTAACTCAATGAGGCTACCTCACTGGAGCTGCTACCCCACTGAGTGCTACCCCACTGAGTGCTACCTCACTGGGGCGGCTACCTCACTGAGGCTTGCCTCACTGAGTGCTACCCCTACTGAGGCTACCCTCACTCACTGAGGCCTACTGATGCCTCACTAAGGCTACCTCACTGAGGGCTACCCCACTGAGGCTACCCCACTGAGGCTACCCCACTGAGGCTACCTCACTAAGGCTAACTCAATGAGGCTACCTCACTGAGGCTACCCCACTGAGGCTACCCCACTGAGGCTACCTCCAATAAGGCTACCTCACTGAGGCTACCCCACTGAGGCTACCCCACTGAGGTTACCTCACTGAGGCTACCTCACTAAGGCTACCTCACTGAGGCTACCCCACTCGGGAGGTTACCTCACTGAGGCTACCTCACTGAGGCTACTCACGGAGGCTACCTCACTGAGGCTACCTTACTGAGGCTAACTCACTGAGGCTACCCCACTGAGGTTACCTCACTAAGGCTACCTCACTGAGGCTACCCCACTGAGGTTACCTCACTGAGGCTACCTCACTGAGGCTACTCACGGAGGCTACCTCACTGAGGCTACCTTACTGAGGCTAACTCACGGAGGGCTACCCCACTGAGGCTAACCTCACTGAGGCTACCCCCACTGGGTGTTGACGCTTCCTCACTCAAGGCTAACTCACTGAGGACTGGCCCTCACTGAGGCTAACTCACTGAGACTGCCTCACTGGAGGCTACTTCACGGAGGCTACCTCACTGAGTGCTACCTTACTGAGGCTAACTCACTGAGTGTTGGCCCCACTGTGAGTTACCTCACTGAGAGGCTACCCACTGAGGGCTACCTCACTGAGGCTACCTCACTGAGGCTAACCTCACTGAGGCTACCCCACTGAGGCTACCCACTGAGGCTACCTCACTGAGGCTACCTCACTGAGGCTACCTTACTGAGGCTAACTCACTGAGGCCTCCCTACTGACGCTAGCTCACTAAGGCTAACTCACTGAGACTACCTCACTGAGGCTAACTCACTGAGACTACCTCACTGAGGCTACCTCACTGAGGTTACCCCAACTGAGGCTACTCACGGAGGCTACCTCACTGAGGCTACCTTACTGAGGCTAACTCACTGAGGCTACCTTACTGAGGCTAACTCACTGAGGCTACCCTACTGACGCTAGCTCACTAAGGCTAACTCACTGAGACTACCTTACTTAGGCTACCTCACTGAGGCTACCCCACCGAGGCTACCCACTGAGGCTACCTCAATGAGGCTTCCTCACTGAAGTTACCCCACTGAGGCTACTCACGGAGGCTACCTCACTGAGGCTACCTCACTGAGGCTACCTCACTGAGACTACCTTACTTAGGCTACCTCACTGAGGCTACCTCACTGAGACTACCTTACTTAGGCTACCTCACTGAGGCTACCCCACCGAGGCTACCCACTGAGGCTACCTCAATGAGGCTTCCTCACTGAGGCTACCTCACTGAGGCTAACTCACTGAGGCTACCCCACTGAGGCTACCTCACTGAGGCTACCTCACTGAGGCTACCTCACTGAGGCTACCTCACTGAGGCTACCTTACTGAGGCTAACTCACTGAGGCTACCTTACTGAGGCTAGCCTCACTGAGGCTACCCCACTGAGGCTACCTCACTGAGGCTAACTCACTGAGACTACCTCACTGAGGCTACCTCACTGAGGCTACCTCACTGAGGCTACCCACTGAGGCTACCTCACTGAGGCTACCTCACTGAGGCTACCTCACTGAGGCTACCTCACTGAGGCTAACTCACTGAGGCTACCCTACTGACGCTAGCTCACTAAGGCTAACTCACTGAGACTACCTCACTGAGGCTAACTCACTGAGACTACCTCACTGAGGCTACCTCACTGAGGTTACCCCAACTGAGGCTACTCACGGAGGCTACCTCACTGAGGCTACCTTACTGAGGCTAACTCACTGAGGCTACCTTACTGAGGCTAACTCACTGAGGCTACCCTACTGACGCTAGCTCACTAAGGCTAACTCACTGAGACTACCTTACTTAGGCTACCTCACTGAGGCTACCCCACCGAGGCTACCCACTGAGGCTACCTCCAATGAGGCTTCCTCACTGAAGTTACCCCACTGAGGCTACTCACGGAGGCTACCTCACTGAGACTACCTCACTGAGGCTACCTCACTGAGACTACCTTACTTAGGCTACCTCACCGAGGCTACCTCACTGAGACTACCTTACTTAGGCTACCTCACTGAGGCTACCCCACCGAGGCTACCCACTGAGGCTACCTCAATGAGGCTTCCTCACTGAGGCTACCTCACTGAGGCTACCTCACTGAGGCTACCCCACTGAGGCTACCCACTGAGGCTACCTCACTGAGGCTACCTCACTGAGGCTACCTCACTGAGGCTACCTCACTGAGGCTACCCCACTGAGGCTACTCACTGAGGCTACCTCACTGAGGCTACCTCTGAGGCTACCTCACTGAGACTACCTTACTTAGGCTACCTCACTGAGGCTACCCCACCGAGGCTACCCACTGAGGCTACCTCAATGAGGCTTCCTCACTGAGGCTACCTCACTGAGGCTACCTCACTGAGGCTTCCCCACTGAGGCTATCCACTGAGGCTACCAACTGAGGCTATCTCAATGAGGCTTCCTCACTGAGGCTACCTCACTGAGGCTACCTCACTGAGGCTTCCCCACTGAGGCTACCCACTGAGGCTACCTCACTGAGGCTACCTCACTGAGGCTACCTTACTGAGGCTAACTCACTGAGGCTACCCTACTGACGCTAGCTCACTAAGGCTAACTCACTGAGACTACCTCACTGAGGTAGCCTCACTTTATGAGGCTAATAAAGTTCATAACATTTTCTCATAATGTTACAACTTTATTGTAATGTTATGAGGCTTCATTTTTATAATGTAACAACTTTTTTCTCATGATAGAACTCACTTTATTCTACCGTAATGTTATGAATTTATTTTGTAATTTTACAACTTTATTCTCGTAATGTTATGATTTTATTTTTGTAAAGTTACGACTTTATTCGCGTAATGTTACAACTTTATTCTCGTAAGAGAACGACTTTATTACGGTAAAGTAATTACTGAATTCTCGTAATGTTACGACTTTATTCTCAAAATAAAACAAATTTAAAAGTCCATAGCCTGGCCTGAATACTACATCATAGTGCTTCATTTGATTGGTTGTGTGTTTTTTAAACAGCAGGGGTAAACATGAGGCATAGATCTGTGTGGGATGATTCTTACCGCTGGAAGCCTTGGTCCAGGACAGGAAAGGCATCGGCTGGCCTTCGGTATCACATGGAAGCTGAGCATCTGCTCCTGTTCGCACGGTGATCGTCTGGGAACGATCTGTTGTTATCCTCGGCTTTCCCCTCTGATTGGATGTGTGGCCAAGTGTCTGCTCCTCCTGTGTGGACATCTGCTGATGAACAGGTGTCCCCTCCTCCTGTGTGGACACATGCGGACGAACAGGTGTCCCCTCTTCCTGTGTGGACATCTGCTGATGAACAGGTGTCCCCTCTTCCTGTGTGGACATCTGCTGATGAACAGGTGTCCCCTCCTCCTGTGTGGACACCTGCGGATGAACAGGTGTCCGCTCCTCCTGTGTGGACACCTGCGGATGAACAGGTGTCCCCTCCCCCTGTGAGGTCACCTGCGGATGAACAGGTGTCCGCTCCTCCTGTGAGGTCACCTGCGGATGAACAGGTGTCTCCTTCTCCTGTGTGGACACAAGTGTCCTATCCTCATGTGTGGTGACCTGCGGACGAGCAGGTGTCCCCTCCTCCTGTGTGGACCCCTGCGGACGAACAGGTGTCCCATCCTCCTGTGTGGACCCCTGAGGGACGAACAGGTGTCCGCTCCTCCTTTATGGTCATCTTCGACTCGAACAAGTGTCCCCTCCTCCTGTGTGGACCCCTGTGACTCCAACACGTGTCCGCTCCTCCTGTATGGTCATCTTTGGACTAACAGGTGTCCCCTCTTCCTGTGTGTGGACCCCTGCGGATGAACAGGTGTCCCCTCCTCATGTTTGGACACAAGTGTCCTCTCCTCCTGTGTGGTCGCCTGGGGACGAACCGGTGTCTGCTCCTCCTGTGTGGTCATCTGCGGACGAACAGGTGTCCCCTCCTCCTGTGTGGACACCTGCGGATGAACAGGTGTCCGCTCCTCCTGCGAGGTCACCTGCGGATGAACAGGTGTCCCCTCCTCCTGTGTGGAACCCTGCGGACGAACAGGTGTCCACTCTTCCTGTGTGGACCCCTGCGGACGAACTGGTGTCTGCTCCTCCTGTGTGGACACCTGCGGATGAACAGGTGTCCGCTCCTCCTGCGAGGTCACCTGCGGATGAACAGGTGTCCCCTCCTCCTGTGTGGAACCCTGCGGACGAACAGGTGTCCACTCTTCCTGTGTGGACCCCTGCGGACGAACTGGTGTCCACTCTTCCTGTGTGGACCCCTGCGGACGAACTGGTGTCTGCTCCTCCTGTGTGGACCCCTGCGGATGAACAGGTGTCCGCTCCTCCTGTGTGGACCCCTGCGGACGAACTGGTGTCCTCTGAAATGGTGTAGGTGAGACCACGGTGGGTGGAGGGATAGATGTTGACACTTGAACGGCTGGACTGGTGTTAGACAGCTTGTGATTTGTTGGGAAGGTTGTAGGAGGGAAGTTCGAGGTGATGACGTCTCTTCCTGCGATTGTTGTGTCTTGGGAGGTAGATTGACGATGTGAGTGAGGAAGTAAAACACGTGGAGGCAGTGTTGAGGTAATGGAAGCTACAGCTGTTTCCAAGCTTCTCATAACGTCTGTCCAAGCATTCAGAGACGTCTGCTGGTTTTCTCTGGGCGTTAAATCCGTCTTGGTTACCTCCTTCTGACCAGAGCTGTGGTTCCGATGCTTGGGAAGCCTCCTGGAAGTTGACAGTATTCCTCTGGAGGTTTCCCTGGAAGCTGCCTTCTGACCGCCCGCCGTGGATGAAGCAGTTGAGGTAAACTGGGAAGGCTGCGTTGAGGTTTCCATCCCAGTTGCCTGATGGACCCTTTGCCATTCTGTCAAAGAGTCATAACGGCCAGTGAGACGGTCGTAGTGCAGCAGAGGTGCTGGTTCTGTTGTAAAGCTGGTTTCATAGCTGTCCTCTAAAGTGTCTGCAGACCTCAGCAGAGCTGATGGGAAGACCTCTGCAGTCCCCAGCATGCTGTTTCCATGAGTCAAAGCTGGAAGTGACGGTGCGGCTGTAGAGCTCTGCCATGACACTCTTGGCAGGAGTAGACGGCCGTCCTTTGTCTCTGGGAGTGGGAAAGTCTCTGTGAGCGCCTTGTGGTTCTGCCTGAGGACTGAGCTTTCTTTATGACTCAGTCTGCTTGATGACGCAGCTTGGCTCCCTGTGGATGGAACGGCGCTGCTTGGACCGACTGTAACTCGGGGCTGTTCTGTGTTTAGCTCAGAAATGGAGGCCTTGGCTGCAGGTCTGATGGTATTAGAGGCGTCCAGCTTTTCTTTCTTCCTGTTTGGCCTTTTTCTCCGGCCGCCGTTTCGTCTTTTGGAGCCGAGTGGCCGCCTGTTAGACTCCGACTTTCTTCTACCGGGAGGCTTAGGAGCCGTTGAAGGTGACTTTGAGGGTTTGACTTCAGAACGTGACTCTGTGGTGTCTTTGGGTTCAAACTGTGACAGAGTCGATGTCTCCCCCAGATAGTTTCCACTTCCCTCTCTCTTTACAGAATTCGTCTGACTTTCCAAAGATAATCTGTGATTTATGGAGCTGATGACATCATCCGGCTCGGCCCCGCTCTGCCTTCCTTCAGAGGGATCAGCTGTTTGGACCGTGCTGCCGCTGGCTGTGCGCGCGCTGGGCTGGCTGATTGTGATGCCATGCGGGGGAACAGATGTGGTCTGGGGGAGTGAGAACCCACTATCTGAACTCGTGACTAGGTTCGGCTCTGTGTGTTGGGTCGTGCGCTGTGCAGTGTAAGCACTCTCTGTGGGGTGGGGTGCTGTAGTGAGGTGTCTGCTGTTATTAGCGGCGCCACGCTCACTGTAAGATTCAGTTGTCACATGATCATCCTCCCCATGAGGGGGGAATTCCTTGATTTGTGGTTCTGTGGACTGTTCGGGGAGGTATTGCTGATCCTTGCTACCATGTACAGTCACGCCATCTGATGACTTGTCAGGAGTTTTCAATGACTCGGTCGTCAGGGCTTTTTCAATCTTTGTTGGATAGGAAGCAGGAAGTGGGCTCACAGCATCCCGCTCCCTGGCCTTAGCCAGGATGTGCGCCCATTTCTTTGGGTCGATTTTGCTTTTGGACAGATGAATCCTCCTCCTGTTCTCAGCTGAACCATTCTGGTTTTCAGTGTGCGACCCCCGTAGCATCGTCCGCCTTTGCCAGGTGCTTCTGGAGGGATGAATCCCCCTTCCTCCTGGGGCTAGATTCCCTGGGATTCTCCTCCTGACTCCACTGATGCGGTGGCGTATCGTAGACGCATCAACGTCGCCCGATGCTTCCTCTGCGTTCTCCGTGGGGATTTTGACCTGTGTGCTAACTCCTGAGGCCGACTGTGGTCTCACTGGAAACCTGCGTAAAGGTCTGATCAGGCCGTTGCGTCTGACAATACTGACCTTTTTCACCATAGTGTCTGCGCCATGCTGATTTATAGCTACGCATTTGTAGTACCCGCTGTCTGATACCTGAGTCTTGGAGATATGAAGAGAACCATTAAAATGCACCAAGGCTTTGGAGGAATTGTCTTGGGAGTGAACTATTTGGCTGCTTGGAAGAATCCAGTTTATCTCAGCATCCGGGGAGCTGGATGCGGGGCAGTCCATAGAAATGGGGTTTCCCGCAAACTCCTCCATTGAAACGGCGGAGGTGTCGTCTCCTGGTGGGGGACTGGAGGACTCCTGGACGGACAGGTAGAAGGAAAGCACGGCGACATCTCCAGGAACCTTGGCCATGCAGTAGAAAGTTCCGGTGTCACTGTGGGTAACAGCTTTGATTCTCAGCCGTCCATCTCTGGAGACGGAGACTCTGTTTCCAGGACCGCTGTAAGGGCTGGCCAGTTCTGAGCCATCTGGCAGCGTCCACCGGATTTCCGCCGGGTCGGAACTCCGAACGTTACAGAACATTTCACTGGGACTTCCAAGGATTGCACTCATAACTTTACGTGTCCTGTTTGTGGAATCGATCATAACCCAGGTCCTGCCCAGTCTCTGCTGCTGCTCCGTTTCCACCAATTCTGAGAGGGTGGTCCTGAGAGCGAGGATCACCGTTCTGATTGATGACTCAGCACGGTTCAGCTGTAGCTCCACAGACGGCTGCATCAGCCATGCGGGCCGTGCCCACATTTGGACTTTTAGCCCTGTGTAGTACCCGGCATCCAGCTCAGAATCCTGCTCGTACGCATAGGCCAGCTCAGGGTCTTTGGTCAGGGCGGGGCCCCGTTTCAGATGGGCGGGGACGTTGCTGTAGTAAGCGATTGCTTTCCACAGCTGCTCGTATTTCTTCCTGTCCACGGCGCACTGCAGCTCCACTGAGAGGCTGACGTTGGCCAGTAGCTGGAGCTTGCTGACCTGCTCCCAGCTGACCTTGGACGGTTCTTGCAGCTCATCTACACTGCACTCCAGATCTAACTTGTTCCCATGTTCATCTGAGAGGCCCATAGATATGTTACCTATTGGGTCCTTAAAGTCCTTGGAGGTCAGCATCTGACGCTCTGACTCCGGTGGAGGTGACGTTCCATGAAGGAGGCTGATGACAGGGCTGCTGCAGACCAGGGGAGCAGCAGCATGGAGGTCAGTGTCCTTCAGAGGTCTGGGAGAGGAGCATGAAGGACACAGCTGGCCACCTGGGAGGTCTCGGTCCTTTTTACATTTCAGAACCCCTGGAGAAGCACAGAGAAGAACAGTTAGAGTGAGAGAACTGTACTTCCCCCAAAAGGGAACTGGTCTTCCCCCAAAGGGAACTGGAATTCCCCCAAAAGGGAAGCCCAGTTCAGTGCATACAGGGGACACAGAAATCTCACCTGGTGAATCTTTTTCCCAGTCGTGAAACCAGCTCATGCCACAGTCGCAGGTCCACGGGTTACCATGGAGGTACAGGCTCTCGAGGTGGGGCATGGTCCCCAGCAGCTGGGAGGGCAGCGACGTCAGTCCGTTGTCAGACAGGTGGAGGTGTCGCAGCGTGGAGATGTAGAACTGGTCCCTGAGGGCGAAGGTGCTGAAGGTGGTGGCGTGCAGCTGTTGAAGGCGGTTTCCCTCCAGCTGCAGGAAGCGTAAGGAGGTGAGTCCCTGGAAGGCGTCCGGATGGATGAGTTCCAGCTGGTTGTGATCCAGATGCAACCTGGACAAGGACCACAGGCCGTGGAACGTGCGCCGGTTAATCTCCTTTAACTTGTTGTAGCTCATCTTCAGCATCTGAATAACAGAGAAGTTTCAAAATGATCCACAACATCATCAAGATGGGAGTCAGAACAGAGAAGGTAGATGTGTAACTACTGGAGCCATTACAGGAACCTTTACAGCAGATGTTTCCAGCAACCCAACTGGTCCCGTCATTAAAAGTAATCAAACAGACCATGGAAACATGACTTGAATGAAAAAGAAAATAATTAAATGGGCTAACGGCATAGTGAGAAATCATCTGGAATCTGTCAGTATCAATAAAACAGCCCAGCTAATAAAGACCTGCTGGGAAGGAGCACAGAGACCTTCACCAGACGGTCCACCTGATGCTAGGAGTGGTCGCAGCAGCCTGTCTAGGTTTAGATCTATACTGAACCATGAAGTAGAGCTGCTGAGCCACAGCAGACTAATGCTAAAACAAGAAATGACCAAAAAAACAACACATCAACCCCCCAGAAAGCAGGTAGATGTGGATCTCATCCATTTAAGGGTCACCATGTTCACAGTCAGAGGTTATCTCCGGATCAGATCCAGAACCTTGCTGGGCTGAGATCAGCAGCCCTACTTAACACATCAAAAAGGGGTGACTCTGATCCATTCAGAGACCGGAAGCACCGGTCCATTGATCTAGTTTTGGGCCCTGGTGTTGGTTCCTGGTGTCGGGTCTTGGGGTTGGTCCGTGGTGTTGGTTCCTGGTGTTGGTTCTTAGTTCCCTGTGTAGGTCCTTGGCTCCTGGTGTTTGTACTTGTTGTTGATTTCTGCTGTTGGTCCTTGATGTAGGTCATTGGTTACCACTGTTGGTCCTTGGTGTTGGTCATTGGTTACCGGTGTTGGTCCTTGGTGTTGGTTCCTGGTGTTGGTCTTTGGTATTGGTTCTTGTTGTTGGTTCCTGGTGTTTGTTCTTGGTTCCCTGTGTTAGTTCTTGGTGTTGGTTCCTGGTGTTGGTCCTTCATTCTTGGTTTTGGTCTTTCGTATTGGTTCTTATTGTTGGTTCCAGATGTTCGACCCTGGTATTGGTTCCTGGTGTTGGTCTCTGGTGTTAGTCCAGGGGATTGGTTCCTGGTGTTTATTCTTGGTTCCCTGTGTTGTTCCTTGGTTCCTGGTGTTGGTTCCAGGTGTTGGTCCTTCATTCCTGGTTTTGGTCTTTGGTATTGGTTCTTGTTGTTGGTTCCATGTGTTCAATCCTGGTATTGGTTCCTGGTGTAGGTTGTTGGCTCCCTGTGTTGTTCCTTTGTTCATGGTGTCGGTCCTTGGTGTTGGTTCTTGGTTCCCTGTGTTTGTCCTTGGTTTCTGGTGTCGGCCCCTGGTTCCACGTGTTGCTCTTTGTTGGTTACTGGTGTTGGTTCTTGGTTTCCTGTGTTGATCCTTGGTTTCTGGTGTCGGCCACTGGTTCCAGGTGTTGGTCCTTGGTTTATGGTGTCGGTCCTTGGTTCCGGGTTTTGGTTCTTGGTTCCTGGTGTTGGTTCTTGGTGTAGGTCTCTGGTGATAGTCCTTGGTATTTATTCCTGCCGTTGGTCATTGTTTCCTGGTTTTGGTTCCTGCTGTTGGTTCTTGGTTCCCTGTGTTGGTCATTGGTTTCTGGTGTTGGTTCTTGGTTCCCGAGTTGGTCCTTGGTTCCTGTGTTGGTTCTTGGTTCCCTGTGTTGGTCCTTGGTGTTGGTTCCTGTTGTTGGTTCTTGGTTCCCTGTGTTTGTCCTTGGTTTTTGTTGCTGGTGTTGTTACTTTTTTTTACCTGGTTTTGGTTTCCTGTGTTGGTCCTTGGTTTCTGGTGTTGGTCCTTGGTGTTGGTTCCTGGTGTTGGTCCTCGCTGTTGGTCATTGGTTACCAGTGTTGATACATGCTGTTGGTAATTGGTTACCAGTGTTGGTCCTTGATGTTGGTTCCTGGTGTTGGTCCTTGGTGTTGGTTCCTGGTGTTGGTTCCCGGTGTTTGTCCCTTGTGTTGGCTCCTGTTCTTAGTTCTTGGTTAATGCTCTTGGTTTTAATTCCTGTTTGGGTCCCTGGTGTTTGTTCCTGGTTTTCGACTCTGTAGTTGGTCCTTTGTTCCTGCTGTAGGTCCTTCTTGTTGTTTCCTTGTATTGGTCCTTGGTTCCAGGTGTTGGTCCTTGGTGCTGGGTCTTGGTGTTGAACCCTGTTGTCGGTCCTTGCTTTCAGTCCTTGCTTTTGGTTCCTGGTGGTGGACCTTGGTGTTGGTTCATGGTGTTGGTCAATCGTGTTGGTTCCTGGTTTTTGACCCAGGTGTTGGTCCTTTGTTCCTGAAGTTGGTCCTTCTTGTTGTTTCCTCATATTGGTCCTTGGTTCCAGGTGTTGGTCCTTGGTGCTGGTTCTTGGTGTTGAACCCTGGTGTTGATCCCCGTTGTCGGTCCTTGCTTTCAGTCCTTGCTTTTGGTTCCTGGTGGTGGATCCTAGTGTTGGTGCATGGTGTTGGTCCTTTGTGTTGGTTCCTGGTGTTGTTCCTTGGTTTCTGGTGTCGGTCCCTGGTATTTTTTCCTGCTGTTAGTTGTTTGATTCTGGTTTTGGTTCTTAGTGTATATTCATGGTTTTTCCTTGTGTCAGTGTTCCTGGTGTTGTTTGGTTCCTTGTGCAGTTCCTTGCTTTCTGTTGTTGGTCCTTTGTTCCGAGTATTGGTTCTTGGTTCCTTTCGTTGATCCCTGACTGTTGTTCCTTGGTTCCTGAGTGTTGGTTCATGCAACCTGGTGTTGGTTCTTGGTTCCTGGTTTTGGTTCCTGACGTCAGTCCCTGGTTCCTTGCAAATCTGGAAGGATCGCTGGGATGTGAGCCTCAGCTCGTCCCCGTCAAGGCTGTTAGTCAGTGCATAGTTCTCATGTGGATTGGATTCAATTCAATTTCAATTCAGTTTATTTATGCAGCAGTTTTTTCAAATTCACAACACATGTCATCTCAAGGCACTTTACAGTTCAACCAGATCCATACAGTCAAATTGATACAAAGTTTTCTGTCTAAGGAAAACCAGTTGATTGCATTGACTCATTGACTCAAATACAATCCCTCACACTAAGCATGCTTGTAGTACAGTGGAGAGGAAAAACTCCCCTTTAACAGTAAGAGAAACCTCCAGCAGAACCAGGCTCAGTGTGTGAGCGGCCATCTGCCGAGGCTTCGACTGGGAGTTCAAGGAGACAGTAGCAGAGATACAAAAAGCAGCTGTAAAAGGCGGCCCCGTCCAGGGAACACACAGCCAGGCAGACGAGCTCCCAAGCCAGCTCCCATGTCAGAGGATGAAGAGAGCACATCCACTCAGTCACGGTCAGAGAAACAGGACCACACTGGAAAACAGGCGATCTCCCAACATCTATAAACAAGGGTGTTGATGGAAGCATAGCACAGCTGATGATTTTCTTTCCAGGATAGCGTCACAGCCAAACAGGAACAGACGAGGGCAAAGCTACTCTGAGGAAAAGCAGAGAGCAGCAGAAGGTTAGAGATTGAACTAACAGATTCTGCAGAATAGGAGAACAGAGAGAGAATGGAGCAGAAATGATGAAATGGGGATCCCTATGTCCTCCAAAAAGTCTAAGCCTATAGCAGCATTAACTATAGAGATAGCTCAGGATAACCTGAGCCACTCTAACTATAAGCTTTATCAAAAAGGAACGTTTTAAGCCTAGCCTTAAAAGTAGAAAGGGTGTCTATCTCACCTCACGGACTAAAACTGGTAGTTGGTTCCACAGGAGAGGAGCCTGATAACTAAAGATCTGCCTCCCATTCTACTTTTTAGAAATTCTAGGAACCACTAGTAAACCTGCAGATTGAGAGGGCGAAGTGCTCTGTTAGGAACATAAGGAACAATCAGATCTCTGATATAAGATGGAGCTTGGCCATTTAAGGCTTTTATATGTGAGAAGGGAGGATTTTTTAAATTCTATTCTTGATTTAACAGGAAGCCAATGAAGAGAAGCCAGAATAGGCGGAGATATGATCTCTCTCTTTAATTTTCATTAGCACTCTGGTTGCAGCATTTTGGATCAGCTGAAGGCTTTTAACTACAGTTTGTGGACTTCCTGATAGTAAGGAATTACAATAGTCCAGCCTTGAAGTAACAAAATGCATGGACTAGTTTCTCTCAGCATCACCCCTGGACAGGAGATTTCTAATTTTTGCATGTTCCTCAGATGAAAGAAGGATATTCTAGAAACCTCTTTGATATGGGATTTAAATGGACAGGTCCTGATCAAAAAATAACACCAAGATTTTTTACTTTTATATTCTTAAATGAAGTTTAATCCCATCCAAATGAATTGACTGGCTAATCAGCTTCTTTTTCAGAGACTCTGGTCCAAAAACTATAACTTCTGTAACTTCCGTTACGTTCCTTGGTTTATGGTGTCTGTGCTTCATTCATGGTGTTGGTTCTTGGTTCCAGTGTTGGTTTCTGGTTCAGTCCCTGGTGTTGGTTCGTGGTGTTGTTCCTTGGTTCCAGGTGTTTGTCCTTGGTTCCAGGTGTTTGTCCTTGGTTCCAGGTGTTGTTCCTTGGTTCCAGGTGTTTGATCTAGGTGTTGGTTTCTGGTGTTGGTTCTGAGTTCCTGGTGTTCCTTCCTGCTGTTGGTTCCTGGGATTGTTTTTTTTTTGTTCTTTGTGTTCCTTCCTGCTGTTTGTTCCTTGGTTCCTGTTGTGTTCTGTTGTAGGTTCCTGGTGTTGGTTCCTGGTGTCAGTTTCTGTTGTAGGTTCCTGGTGTTGGATCCTGGTGTTGGTTCCTAGTGTTGGTTTCTATTGTAGGTTCCTGGTGTTGGTTTCTGTTGTAGGTTACTGGTGTTTGTTCCTGGTGTTAGTTTCTGTTGTTGGTTCCTGGTGTTTGTTTCTGGTGTTAGTTTCTGTTGTAGGTTCCTGGTGTTTGTTCCTGGTGTTTGTTCCTGGTGTTGGTTTCTGTTGTAGGTTCCTGGTGTGGGTTCCTAGTGTTGTTTCCTGGTTTCGGTTCCTGGTGTTGGTTCCTGGTGTTGGTTTCTGTTGTAGGTTCCTGGTGTTTGTTCCTGGTGTTGGTTTCTGTTGTAGGTTCCTGGTGTAGGTTCCTAGTGTTGTTTCCTGGTTTCGGTTCCTTGTGTGTGTTCCTGGTGACGGTCCGGGATGTTTGTCTTTCATTCCTCTGTAGACCTGTTTGCCTGCTGAGTGAAAAGCATGGGTCCCTCCTCCAAGTGCCTCCTGTTGTTTGAAGACCACAGACATAAGAGCAGCAGGTCTGACCTTTGACCCCTGATGGACCTGGGTGAGTGTTGGAGCTCTGCAATGGCTCCCACTCTTCAGGAGTCACAGATATAAGGATGGATGGATGCGTTATTTAAGCTTTATTTGTCGATCTATCATTGAATCTATTGTGTAAAATAATCCAACACAGAATAAAGTTGGTGTTGAACGTGTTTGTGAATAAAGGTGTTTGAATGTGGAGCATCTCTGACCCGACCCTGATGGTGGAAAAACAGAAGACACTGATGGAGGTTCACTAAAGGTCTGGTTCCTCCAGTAAAGCTTTAAAGGGAGGATTACTGGATCAGAACCAGTTCTCCAGCCGGTACCTGAAGTGATGCCAGGTCCCTGAAGGCTCCATCAGGCAGAGAGTGGATGTTGTTCCCATGGACCATGAGCAGCTCCAGCCTCTTCAGCCCAGACAGGGAGCCGACCCCTATGTGACCGATGCTGTTAAACCTGAAAACATGCAGAGTGAAGAGCTGGATCACCAGAACAAACACGCTCCGCTGATCCCTGCATCCCTTCCTCACCCCAAGTTAACGCGCTTCACATGCCGGGACACGGCGCCTGGGACGGAGAGGAGGGAGCGGAACGTGCAGTGCAGCTCAGCCGGATGAGGGCAGGAGCAGGGTCGGGGGCAGGGAGCAGGAAGCCCAGGGGGCAGGAGCACCAGGAGAGTCTGGAGGAGCCACAGCGTGCAGTGCTCCCTCTTCATCCTCACAGACGGCAGGAGGGGGGGGCTGCTTGGAGTGCCTGGAAAGTCTGAGTCTGTCTGCCTGGAATCACATTTTATGCACCATTTAACCGGAGAGAGAAGACAGAAACCAGAGCCTGGAGCGGCGGGAGAAGATGAGGAAGCACTCACCTCAAAGTACTGGGAACCTCCCTGCAGGCAGCTCCTCCTGACCCATCCTGTCGCTATGACCTCAAACAAGCCTGGAGAACCGGACAGAGGAGAGCCGGAGACGTCCGGGAGGAAAACCGGAGACGTCCGGGAGGAAAACCGGAGACGTCTGGGAGGAAAACTGGGGGAGAAAACTGGAGACGTCTGGGAGGAAAACTGGGGGAGAAAACTGGAGACGTCTGGGAGGAAAACGGGAGGAGAGGTCAGATCCAGAGTGCTTTCTCAGCCCCAGTCTGAAGGAGGAGCAGCAGCTGCTAGAGCGAAAGCAGGAGACGCAGCGGGAGAGTCTGACGGAGGGCAGGGCAGATCCTCTCCTGCCCTCCATCCAGACACACCGATCCTGAGTGCAGGAAGCGGCTGAAGGCTGTTTGCTCAGAACATGTCGGTGCAGACCGGCTGACCCGGACGGTTTCTCTGTGAGGAACCAGACCCGGTCCTGGATCCACCTCCAGAACCCTTCATGGTGAGATTGTGGGTCAGAGCAGAACCTGGTTCTTTAAAAACCTGCTGGGTTCCAGGCTTTCTGGTGTAAGGTTCTGGGTCACGTACAGCTGTTGGACCTGAACGGTTTCCTATGGAGACTCAGTCATGGAGCATGATGCTCAACCTGGAAGCTAAAGCTAAAAGTCAAAGGGAAGCGCTTTAGCCAAAGATGGCTACCAAACATTAAGCTAGCAGGAAAACTGCTGTCTGTTGTTCATGATCAGTCCTGCTCGTCTCCAACAAACTCCCAAAAAAAAGATTTTTTAATGAAAAACCCTTTATTTTCTCAGCGTCTTTAAATTAGCCACTCTCATTAATAACGTTAGCTTTATAAGCTAACGGCTAAAGGTGCCTAAATACAAACCTTTCAGGAAGGAAATCTTGTTTTCATTTTCACTTATAGTTTCAAGCTTTGAGGTAATGTCTTCATGCGACCGCTAGCTCATGCTAGCTGTGGCCACCAGAAGGTCATGAATCCAAAATGGCCGATATTAGAAGAAAGGGTAGCACTTTGCTGACATGATGGGTGTTAGCGTAGCGTTAAACCAGTGGAACACACAGTTTTATGTATTAAAAAGTGTTTTTTCTTTTTGAATGTTCTTCATGCGACCGCTAGCTCATGCTCGCTCTGGATACTGGAAGTTCATGCATCCAAAATGGCCGATATTAGAAGAAAGGGTAGCACTTTGCTGACATGGTGGGTGTTAGCGTAGCGTTAAACCAGTGGAACACACGGTTATATGTGTTAAAAAGTATCTGTTTCTTTCTGAATGTTTAAAGTGTCTTCATGCGACCGCTAGCTCATGCTCGCTCTGGATACTGGAAGTTCATGCATCCAAAATGGCCGATATTAGAAGAAAGGGTAGCACTTTGCTGACATGGCGGGTGTTAGCGTTGCGTTAAACCAGTGGAACAGACGGTTCTATGTGTTAAAAAGTTTTTTTTTTTTTAAGTGTCTTCATGCGACCGCTAGCTCATGTTAGCTCATGCTAGCTCTGGATACTGGAAGGTCAAGCATCAAAAATGGCCGATATTAGAAGAAAGGGTAGCACTTTGCTGACATGGCATATGTGTTAAAAAAGTATCTTTTTCTTTCTGAATGTTTAAACTTGTTAGCACACGGGGTCCTCAGGTTCCTCTGGATTCCAGAACCTTCTGCAGCTGCAGCCTCTCCGTCCAAACGTGCCAAAACCAAAAATCAGCCTTCAGAGAGGCAGAGGTTCCCTTTCTTCAGGCGAAACGTGTCATTTCCTGTCCACCATCTCCGTGGTGGCAGTCAGGGATTCAGGTCTCAGAACTGCCTGCAGGCCTGCACCTGGGTGCCAGCTGCTGGGAAACACTCATTACAGAAGGACTCCATAAAGATTAAACACATACAGCTATGTAGCATCAGCATGTTAGGTCGCTGTGAGGATGGGGTAGATTCCGCCGCCGTCTCTTGGACTCAGAGTCTGGTTCCAAACGTTCCAGAGGAGGTCAGGTCAGGTTAGGATGATGGATCCGGACACAAAACAAGGCAGCGAGGGAGGGAGTTTATCCCAAAATGTAGCATTGCTGATGAGGGGAGGGTTCCTGACATGCTAGCCTGTCATTGAACTAAAGCCTCCTCTGACTGACGGAGAACATCTGTTGGATGTGGGATTGCTGCTGTCTTTCAGCTGAATATTAAAGCAGAAACCGCTGTTTGATTGTTTACATTGGGAGCTAAGCTAGCCTGTCCACACCACCCGCTGTTTTGTCCATTCTGATGATCAGCACATGTTCTGCATATTCTTAAAGGAACCTGGAACTTTCCTGCTTTGCGGCAAAAAATATAAAAGTAGGATTGAAGCCTAAACTGGAGGGAGACGGAGAGGAGAGCTCCGCGTTGGGAGGTCCGTCCATGTTTACAGTAACCGCGCGTTACAGCTGCGGGAAAGACGAGACGGACATCATCACTCAGTTATGCCGGTGAGTAATGAGCAAGCTTCATGGGAAAACAGCTGTTCCTGGATATTCTGTTTAACAGGATGTCTCCATGGACGTATCCGTTTCTCTGACAGTAACTCCTGTCTCAGAGATCTCTGATCCACAGCGGCTCGTTTCCTCGCTGGGATGGCCAGCATCAGCCAATCAGATCAGAGAAGAGTCTGAGGCGCTGCCTGAAGCCTGAGCAGCATCAGGTTAAGAGGTCAGACCAGATGAAGCTACTATGAAGAAAAGCAGAGAGAGCAGAAGGTTAGAGATTGAACTAATAGATTCTGCAGAGTGGGAGAATAGAGATA
>JAGKQL010000018.1:28889065-28924386 GCA_018398635.1 Cyprinodon brontotheroides
GACCTGTTGTAGACCAGTGGGAGACCTGTTGGAGACCAGTAGGAGACCAGCAGGGGAGACCAGTGGGAGACCAGCAGGAGACCAGTGGGAGACCTGTTGGAGACCAGTGGGAGTTGGAGACCTGGTGAGACCAGTGGGAGACCTGTTGCGGAGACTAGAGAGTAGGAGACCAGTGGGAGACCTTTTGGAGACCAGCAGGGAGGCCAGTGGGAGGCAGTAGACAGGAGACCAGTGGGACCTGTTGGAGACCAGTGGGAGAGCACCTGTTGGAGAGGCCAGTGGGAGACCTGTTGGAGGCGAAAGTGAGAGACCAGTAGGAGACCAGCAGGAGACCAGTGGGAGACCTGTTGAGACAGTGGGAGAGCCCAGTAGGAGACCAGTAGGAGAGAGACCAGTAGGAGACCAGCAGGAGAACAGTAGGAGTGGGAGACTAGTGGGAGACCTGTTGCAGACCAGTAGGAGAAAAGTGAGAGACTAGTGGAAGACCTGTTGGAGACCAGTGGGAGACCTGTTGGAGACCAGTAGGAGACCAGCAGGAGACCAGTGGGAGACCTGTTGGAGACCAGTAGGGAGACCAGTGGGAGACCAGCAGGAGACTGAGTGGGAGGCCAGAGGGGAGGCTAGTTGGATACCAGTCGGAGACCTGTTATATACCAGTGGGAGACTAGTGGAAGACCAGTGGGACACCAGTTGGATACCAGTGTGAGACCAGTAGGAGGCCAGAGGATGGCCAGTGGATGGCCAATGAGAGACTATTGGGACACCAGTCAAATACCAGTGGGAGACCAGTAGGAGACCAGTGGGTTACTAGTGGAGGTTGTTTGTCTTTTCAATTCAATTCAATTCAGTTTAATTATATAGCGCCAAATTCACAACACATGTCATCTCAAGGCACTTTACAGTTTTCAAAGGGAGGTTTCCTCTCCACTGTCGCTGCATGCTTGGTGTGAGGGAACCGCTGTCTATCGTCTCCAGCTGCTCATCTGGGAGGAGAGAATCCAGTTACTGGATGCAATCAACTGTTATTATTCCTTAGATAGAAAACTTTGAAACCGTAATCTGACTGGATATTCTAATTGCTCTGGATCTATAGAATGTCTTGGCGCTATAGAAATGAACTGAATTGAATTGAATGTCAAACTGGTGCAAATTGAAATGCATTGAAAAGGGAAATCGATCCGTTATCCTTTTTTATTTCATGTAAGCGGTTTCCTCGCTTCGTTAAAATCTTCTGTTTAGCCCCGCCTACGTTTCTGAGCAGCGTTAGGGAGCGCTTTAGATCTGGGTCAGACTGGCTCTATCACCTCCTCAGCAGGAGCAATGCTCCTCTTTCTCTCGTCTCCTGACATTCCAGAGGGCTCCTCCATTATCGGTCTGATGGAGATCCAGTGAGGGGTGGGGTCCTCAGCCTGGACCCTCCCTGTTAAACCAAGGCTTCTGTCTAACAGACCGACCCCTCTAATTAAAGCACTTTAAGCAGGACCATCAAAGAGTCTCTCCTGGACCTCTGCCTTCCCCTCAGGCCTGTTTGGAGCTCAAGCAAGTCGCTCACAGGTCACAGGTCATGAAAATGTTCATCCGCCTCAGGCAGGCGGGTCCAGAAAGTCACTGAGCCCCATTATGGGGTCCGATTCCAGAAGGACTTGATGTCCGATAGATTAGCTAGAATGCTGACCTGAATGTTCTCCATAGACCCCAGTCTGCCAGCTTAAGATATAAAACTGTCTAACTATAAGAATAACCACAACCGCTAACACGTAACGATGGCTAAAAAAAACTCTGGAACACCAGAGGCGGGTCGATGCTATAAATGACGTGATACCATTGAACACAACATCCGGCCGTAAACATGAGGCGCTAGTCGCTTCCGATCTTACAAACAGAAATGACTGTTTCCATTCGATAAACAAGGAGCAGCTCTGGATTCAACAGATAATAGAGAGAAACACCCGGGCTTTCTTCCATGCTGCTCTCCATTGTTTACATCCCGGATTTCTGTCGCACTTAGCTTTGCTGTTAGTCTAGCTGTAAGCCTTGCTGTTAGATAACTGTTTGCCTGACTGTTAGCCTGGCTGTTAACCTGACTGCTAGCCATGCTGCTATCCTTACTGTTAGCCTGGCTGTTAGACTGGCTGGTACATGACTTTTAGCCTTGCCGTTAGCTTTTAGCTTGGCTTTTAGCTTGGCTATTAGATTACTGTTTGCATGGCTATTAGCCTGGCTGTTGGCATGACTATTAAATTGACTGTTAGCCCTACTGTTTGCCTGGCCATTAGCTCAGTGGTTAGCCTGGTTGTTAGCCCAGCTGTTAGATGACTCTTCGTCTGGCTTGGTTGTTAGCTTGACTGTTAGTCTAGCTTTTAGCCCAAATGCTAGCCTGACTGTTAGCTTGGCTGTTAGCCTGGCTGATAGATAAATGTTAGCCTGGCTGTTAGATAACTGTTAGCGTTGCTGTTAGTCTGGCGGTCAGCGTTGCTGTTAGATGATTGTTAGGCTGGTTATTAGCTTGTCTGTTAGCCTTTCTGTTAGTCTGGCTAGCCTGACTGTTAGCTTGGCTGTTAGCCTGGTTGTTAGTCTAGCTTTTAGCCTGACTGGTAGCCTCACTGTTAGCTTGGCTGTTAGCCTGGCTGTTGGTATAGCTTTTAAACTGACTCATAACCTTAATGTTAGTTTGTCTGTTAGCCTGGTCGTTAGATAACTGTTAGCGTTGCTGTTAGGTCACCTGTTAGCCTAGCTCTTAGCTCGGTCTAGAGCAGGATAGCTGCGCAGAATAAATCACCATGCTCCTTCTGAAGCCTCTATTAGCTTTGCTGTTAGTCTAGCTGTAAGGCTTGCTGTTAGGTAACTGAGAGCCTGGCTATTAGCTTGGCTGTTAGCCTGGCTGTTAAATAACTGTTAGCTTTGCTGTTAGGTCACCTGTTAGCCTAGCTCTTAGCTCGGTCTAGAGCAGGATAGCTGCGCAGAATAAATCACCATGCTCCTCTGAAGCCTCTATAATTCACGATAAACCAGTAAATGCTTTGTTGTTGTTGTAAAATAATCATACGGCTAAATAACGTTTCTGAGTAGAAATAAAAGCCTCTTCAAACACGTGTCTTTAATTATAAACATTTTTTATCTTGTCCCCAAACTTTTCAGCTTAAACCCAAGGAAGGTTTGAAGAGCAGAATTAATTGTGGAGCTGTATTTATTTTCATGACTGCGTGTGAATCAATACTGCATTATGTCATCAGGGGGTCATAAATCCTGTAAATGAGCTGCAGCAGCCTGGATCCTGCTTCTACTCCCTCATTAGCGAGAGGCAGCCCGCCCGCTGGCCGCCACAGGCGCTGCTACCACAGGACTGAGTGGAAACCTTTCCAGTCTGCCCAGTAAAGCCATTATGCTTTCTGGGTCAGCTCTGCCTCTGCACTGGTGATCAGTCACAGCGCTCCATGCAGATAAAGATGGCTCAGCAGTAATAATCTGCAGCGCTGATGGCCTCTCATTACTGGACTGCATGGAGAGCCGCAGTGCCCCCTGCTGGTGAAACTACTGATGTGGCAGAATAACAAAGATTATGAGATCTCTGATTGGAAATAATCCAGTGAAATCATTTCAATCCAAGCAGCTGGGATGAGATGAGACAGACGGAGTATTAGGGCCATGGTAGAGATCCGTTTTAAGTTTTAACTTTGAGAATAAAGGTGCAATATTACAAGAATGAAGTCATCAAACCACAACCCGTTTCAGAAAGAAAGCTTGGAGCTCCGCCCAGCAGATGATGGCTGACCAGCTCCACCAATCAGCAACCAGAGTCCACTTTGACCTCCTGCCCAGTTTAATGCTGCTGATAGAAGATTTCCTGATTAGTCAAACTGATGCTGAAGTAGAACTTCCCATGATGCTCCACATTCCTCATTCCTCATCTAATAGTTCTCATTAAATACTTTATTCTCGCAATATTACGACTTTATTCTCATACTTTTAGGACTTTATTCTCATAATATTGTCACTTTATTCTCGTAATTTTATGACTATTCTCATTGGGACTTTATTCCAATGAGCTGGTTGGAGAGCAGGATTGATGGCAGCGGTGGTCTGAGGGATCTCTCTTTAGCTTCGCAGTCAGCCACTGCATGCTTTCTCCGTCTCGCGCATCTCTTCCTCCGTCCGTTATTTTCGGTGTTGTCTTTGTTGACATACGTTGTTAGCACTTCGCAGCTTTTTGAGCGGTCAAAAATGTCCATCCATCCATCCATCCATCCATCCATCCATCCATCCTCCATCCATGTCATCTATCCATCCATCCATCCATCCATCCATCATCCATCCATCAGATCCATCCATCCTCCATCCATCCATCCATCCATCCTCCAGATCCATCCATCCATCCATCCATTCCATCCATCCATCCATCCATCCATCCATCCAAGTCAGGTCCATCGTCCAGTCCGTCCTCTGGTCCATCCATCCATCCATCAGATCCATCCATTCCATCAAGATCAAAGATCCATCCAGGTCACATTCCATTCCATTCCATCCCAGATCCATTCCATCCATTCCATTCCATTCCATCCATCCATCCATTCCATCCATTCCGTCCGTGATGATCCAGGTCCGTCCGTCCAGTCCGATCCGTCCAGTCATCGATCGTCATCCAGGAATCCATCAGTCCATCCGATCGTCATGATCCATCCAGATCGATCCGTCCGATCAGGTGGTCCAATCCATCCATCCGTCCGTCGAAAATCCATCAAATCGTCCGATCGTCCGTCCAGATCAAATCCCGTCCAGATCCCGTCAATATCCAGATCCAGTCGACCGTCAGGTCCATCCGTCCAGATCCGTCATCCGTTAATCCGTCCATCCATCCACCATCCATCCATCCATCCATCCATCCATCCATCGAAATCCATCCATCCATCCATCCATCCATCATCCATCCATCCATTATCCATCCATCCATCCATCATCCATCCATCCATGTCGAACTCTCTCTCAAGTCCTCCCGGATGACTGAGCTCCTCCCCTATCTCTTAGGGAGAGCCAACAAACACTCTGGGGAAAACTCATTTCAGCGGCTTGTATCCGGGATCTCATTCTTTTAGGTCATGACCCAAGCCCCTGACCATAGATCAGGGGTGCAGGAGCGTGATAGATGGAAGGCGGTAAATCCAGGCTTTGCTTTTTGACTCAGCTCTCTCTTCACCACAACAGGCCGGTACAGCGCCGCACGGCTTCACAGCAGACGGCGCGCGCAATCACGCCCCATAAATCTCCGCTCCATCTTCCCTCATTAGGTGAACAAGACCCCAAGATACTTAAACTCCTCCACTAGGGGGCAGTACATCCTCCCAACCCAGAGAAGGCACTCTCCATGGTCACCGGCTTTGGAGGGACTGATCTTCATCGACTCTGCTTCACACTTTAGGCTGCGAACCGCTCCAGTGAGCTGTAGATCAGAGGCCTGATGAAGCCAATAGAACCCACATCATCTGCTAAAACAGAGATACAATCCCTAAGGCCACCAAGACAGATCCCCTCAAGACCTTGGCTGCACCTAGAAATTCTGTCCATAAAAGTTATGAACAGAATCGGTGACAAAGGCCAACCTTGGCGAGGAGTCCAACCCTCACGGAAACTAGTCCGACTTACTGCGGCAATGCGGACCAGGCTCTGACACGGTCATACAGAGACCTAAGAACCCATATTAAAGGGCCAGGTACTCCCATACTCACGTGGGTACCCCCCACAGGAGGCCCCAGGGACACAGTCGAATGCCTTCTCAGATGCACAAAAAGGGTGTCAGCCCTGTGGCTGGCACAGCTTGTGGGCCCTGCTGCTGGTCCCTGGGCTATGAGGGTGCTACTGGTGGGGCCCTCATCTCTGAGTGGGAGCTCTCGGGGAACAGGGGTGCCTACTGGAGTCAGTGGGGAAGCTGGCTCCCTGGGAGTGCAGTAAGCTACCCAGTCCCTTTGCTCCCCATTACCCGCGGTTAGGCTCCCCCCATCCCTCTCGCATTTAGACATTGAGAGTTCTGGGTTGTCGATTGGGGGGTGCGCTGGCACCACCTGTCTCCCGGAGGGGGGGTGGACTATGCTGGACACCCCCTTTTGGTACTCCCAGTTTTACACCTGAGAGCAACACACAACAACACCACATTCAAGCAGGTGCAGGGAAGATCGGGGTATTTCTCACTCCCCTGTTTCCTGGCTGCCACCCGGAGTCTGGGTTCTGGAGGAAGAGTGAGCCGCCTGGTCTGTGGTCTTAGCGGGGTGCTCTTCCTCAAAGACGGTTGGAGGGATGGGCGTGTAGTGGCTAGGTGAATTATTTTGGGGGTTGGCCTGCGAGGGACATGTGGGCCCCGATCGCAGGGGAGCTTTTGCTGGGGGTGGTCTAGTCCGTGTGCGGGATGGGGGTCTGGGTTCGAAGCAGGAATGAGATGGGTTGGTGTGGTGGTGTCGAAGGCTCCCCTCCCCCCGATCCGGATTTTAGGTTCACTTTTTGGGTCATTCGATAGACCCGGGACCAACCACCGGTGCTCCCGGGTCTTTGGTCCTGGGATTATTGGATGTGAGTGTTATGCATGAATCTGCGTCCGCATTTTTTATTTTTTGTGGTGTGAGTGGGGGGACTAGGGTGGGAAGGCGTGATTGAGACAGTTTTTTTTTTCTCTCCTAGGTTGGGGGTCTGAACTGCTCCCTCTCCCAAGCATATCTCAAGTCTCCGCCAAGTGTGGAGCCCATTCCCCCCGTCCTGCTCTCCCTCCAGCGCTGGCTGGGTGGCCGGGGAGGCTGCGCCAGTGCACTGGTAGGGCTTCGAGGGCAGCTTGGCGCAAGAGGCTCCTGCGCGGGGTGGGGCGCCCGGGGAGGCGTGGCACCCTGCAGCCCAGGGCGGTTTTTTCCGGGGTGGCGCTGGCTGCCTGCAACGTCACCGTCCCACGGCTCCCAGGACTCGCTGTGCGGTGGCTGAGGGAGCCTCTCAGGCTGTCTCTCCTCGCCTCCCTTGGTAGGGGTAGGATTACGAGGGCTGGCCCCTCCCTTGGTACCTTAAGCTCTTTGGGGTCCCCTTTGGGGGGTGCCTGGGGCTTTGGGTCTCCAGCTGGCTGGACTCAGTGCTCTGGAGAAGCCTCTCCAGCTCTCCACAACCACTGCATTGAGCTTTTTTCTCTATGGATAAACTTTGCATGCACAAGTTCACCCTCGCACAAACAACTACAGGTGCTAGGCTTCAGGTATCAGAGATTCACTTCCAAACAGAAAGCCCACATTCATATCTTCAGGTCTGCGATGGACTGGTGACCTGTCCAGGGTGTAGCCCGCCTCTCGCCCATTGACAGCTGGAGATAGGCACCAGCACCCCTCGCGACCCCAATTGGGATAAGCGTGTTTAGAAAGAAATGGATCGATGATCTTCAGGTAACACAGAGTACATGTCAGATTAAATACACTACTTCAGCCATAGTTTCAAGGTGTTTCTTTATAAAGTTATATCTCGTACCGTGTCTGCCACCGTTGTTCTTTTTTTCCATCTCTGCAGGTGATGAAGCAGACTGAAAATGTTTTTATCATTAATCTCATTTCTCCTCTCTCTTTCTTTCATCTTTTCTCCTTTTTTTCAGTTTTCCTTCCTGTTCTACTTCCATTGCAGTGTCCATAGAATCTGTAAAACTCCCTGCATAATTATAATAAAACTATTTAGATGCATGAATCAAGCGGAACGCTATGGCGATAGCCGTACTGCTCCACTGGAGAAAGTAAAATCTGTTGGGCTCTTTCTGGCAAGACAATTAATCAAGACAATTATTCTTATTGCAACATCGCCAGGCAGGACAGACAAACCTGTGGACCTCCAAACGCCTGCGGGTCGGACCTGAAGCCTCGTGTTAAAGAGTGTGGAGCTGACATACGGCCGTTAATCCACGATGAGCGGATGAAATGAAAACCCAGATTAGCCAGAGAGTTTTTATTTCCATCAGAATAAAACAGTAAAAGCACAAGTTAAAACATGAGTCACAGCGTTCAGGTGTATAAAGAACCAGGAGGTAATAAAACCAACAATCTCAGCATCTCTATGCAATCACAATCTATTAGAGATTACTAATCTACCACTATAAATCAATAATCCATTACTAACAGAGATTAATAATCTATCACTATAAATCAATAATCCATTACTAACAGAGATTAATAATCTATCACTATAAATCAATAATCCATTACTAACAGAGATTAATAATCTATCACTATAAATCAATAATCCATTACTAACAGAGATTAATAATCTATCACTATAAATCAATAATCCATTACTAACAGAGATTAATAATCTACCAACAGAGATCAATACCCATTACTAACAGAGATTAATAATCTACCACAACAGATCAATACACCCATTACTAACAGACATTAATAATCCCTATAAATCAATAATCCATTACTAACAGAGATTAATAATCTATCACTATAAATCAATAATCCATTACTAACAGAGATTAATAACTGTCCCTCTGGTTCTGATTCTGTCCCCCTGCTTCTGATGCTGTCCCTCTGGTTCTGATTCTGTCCCTCTGGTTCTGGTTCTGTCCCTCTGGTCTGATTCTGTCCCTCTGGTTCTGATTCTGTCCCTCTGGTTCTGATTCTGTCCCTCTGGTCTGGTTCTGTCCCTCTGGTCTGACCTGTCCCTCTGGTCTGATTCTGTCCCTCTGGTCTGATTCTGTCCCTCTGGTCTGACCCTGTCCCTCTGGTCTGATTCTGTCCCCTCTGTGTCCCTCTCATCTGACTGTCCCTCTGGTCTGATTCTGTCCCTCTTGTTCTGTTCTGTCCCTCTGGTCTTACATGTCCCTCTGGTCTGACCTGTCCCTACATGGTTCTGTCCCTCTGGTCTGACCTGTCCCCATCTGACCTGTCCCTATGGTTCTGTCCCTCTTGTCTTACATGTCTATTGTCTGACCTGTCCCTATGGTTCTGTCCCTCTGGTCTGACCTGTCCCTCCTCTGATTCTGTCCCTCTTGTTCTGTCCCTCTTGTTCTGATTCTGTCCCCCTGTCCCTTGTCTGACCTGTCCCTATGGTTCTGTCCCTCTGGTCTCTTGTCTCTGGATGTCCCTCTCTTCTTACCTGTCCCTCCTCTGACCTGTCTAGTTCTGTCCCTCTGGTTCTGATTCTGTCCCCCTGCTTCTGTCCCTCTGGCTCTGACCTGTCCCTCTGGTTCTGGTTCTGTCCCTCCTGTCCCCTCTGGTTCTGATTCTGTCCCTCTGAAATCTACTGACCAGTCAGTCTCCAGGTGAGAAGAATTAGAAAGAAAGATGGAAAGGAAGCTGCTTTCTCCCTACCGACTCATCATCCTTGTCGGTGCGCGGCGGCGCATACGCTGTCCTTCACCCCAACAGCTTCTGATGGCGAATCAGCGCTGCTGCTGGCTCTGGTTTTTGGAACCCCTTCTCCGGGACCACTGACTCCTTTTCAGGACTGGGGACTTCTCTTCGGGGGTGTTGTCTTTTCTTCCGGAGTACCATGCCGTCTTCTCTTCCGGGAATGTCATCTTCTCTTCTGGGGTGGCGTCTTCTCTTCCCGGAATGTCGTCCTCTCTTCCAGGACTGCTGTCTTCTCGTTTGGGACTGCTGATTCCTTCTCTCAGGTGGGGGGACTTCTCCTCCCCGGACGCACTGGACTCCTTCTGTGGGGGGCAGCTGATACTCTGTGGGGAGACATTTAGACATAGCAGTCATGTTACAGTCATGTTACTGTGGGTCAACGAGTCAAAGGACACATCGGTTTGTCCACAGACTGGTTCCACTCTTCTAAACCAGAGTGTTGAGTGGAAATGTGAGAAGTTTGGTATTTTTGCCTCCAGGAGGTGCAGCCGAGCAGAGTCGGATTTACTGGAACTAGTAGCAGCCATTGGGTCTACTCTAATTAGCAGCAAATGTCGCATAATTACCATGATGTATTCCAGCCTATGAGCTGCTCTGCTAATAAGGTCCAGTCCAGGAGGACCCTGGATCGACAGAATAAAGTGGTGCAGACCTTCCTAATCAGATGGAGGGTTTAGCGTAATACCGCTGTGTCTCATGGAGCTGGAGGGAAATAACACCAATAAGCACATCTTCTTTCCACCCCTTCCGTTGCATAACTCCCGCCGGACTGGACTTCTAGGTGCAGGCAGAGGGTCTCTGGTTCTAGGCCTGGAAGATTTTGAACGGTTCTACCGCCATTCTCTCTCTGCCCACCACCTACAGCCAAAGTCGCGCTTCTTTCGAGCATGTTGGGTCCACTTTTAAATCGAACGCTAGAAAGGTTCTGATGCAGCTGACCCATATGGAGATCCCATTCTGTTATATCCATTTCACCGAGAACTCCATAATGGCGATAAAGCACTTCCGACGACTGAAGACAGAACGGGGTACCCAGCTTCTGATTCAAATTGTCAGAAATAGCGTTTAGTTCCAGGTTTTATCCAGCAGCCCAACAAAGCCTTGTTTGGTTTAGAAGAAAACATGCAAATAGAAACGATGAACGGGTCCCCTTTGGAATGGGGGTCGTTTGGCTTCTTTGTTAGCCTGCAATGCCCCATACCTGTCTATGTCTCTGAAAGGGGATAAAGGGAATTATTGGCCTGGCTGAATAGGCGAGGTCTTCTGTTCCCCTGTAAAGGGGTTGGGGCTGCGATGATAGCTGGAAGGGATCACCTCTATGGCTGCTTGACCAATTTGTCTTTGTCCAAAATGTAAACATTTCAGTCACTGTCCAGTGGATTGTTTTTTTAACTTTTTTGGAATGACTATGACCTGGATGATTGAGAATCTTCACCAGCTCCGCCTCTACCCCATTTCCACTACCCTTTTGAAACCGTGCAGAGAATGGTCCGAGCACTGTAACCAAGGTAACTGTTAAGTGTAAAAGGAATGCAACTGAACTGGACAGTGCCAGACACAACCGCACTACATCTAGTAGTAGTTTAACAGTAGGACTTGCCACGGTTCAGTTCTGGCTGGGTTCTCTGATAACAAAGAGCGCATGACATCTCCTGACCGTCAGCTGACTCATTTTACGGGTTTTCCGGCGTGTCTGGCTTAGTAACACCAATTTCTTCTCAGCCTATTAACAGTAAATGGCATTAAAAAAGCGTGGTGCGACCTGGGATGATGCCAAGACAAAGAGGAATGCCTTCTTCACTTGGCATTCCTCAAAGGACGAAATATCAGCAAGATAAACAAATATAAGTTCCTGAATGTTTTGATCACGTCCATTTTCGTTTGCGTAATTCCCGCCTTGAGAGCTGCAGTATCGTGAACCGCCGATAGGAGGAGAGGAATCGTTCTAGTGCGATGTGTAAAATGGCTGCAAAAATCTGGTCATTATATTGGTGTATCTCTGACACTTCCAGAAGGCTGAGCTTCCACTGCTCTGATTGGGTTTTTCTCTGTCAGCTGATATGGAACCAGAGCATTTCATCTGCTCTGTTAGGAAAGGTTGGCTGAATGTGCTGGAGCTCTGACGGCTAATGCGATTTTTGAATGACTGCTCAATGATAAACCATGATCTAATCTGGATGCACCCCTCCCCTTGGTTAATCTATCTCACACAGGGATTTGGGAGGTCTTAAGTCAGGGGTCAGAACTCTGTCTTACCGTCAGTTCTTCAGGCTGTGAGTGCAAACTGTGGTCAGATGTAGAAAAATGTGCGAGCAGGGAACTGGAGGTGTCCAGGTTGACTGTGAACGGCATCTGGACCCCTTGTTCTTGGACCTGCTTAAAGAGAAAGTGAAAAATACTGTGAGAGTTTCTGAGCAGTCCTCGGTGCGCAGGCCTGCTTTCACCCCGCCGTACCTTTGGTCTGTGCCTGCTTGGAGTGGGTAAAGGTGTCACTGGTGGGGCAGAGTGATGGTGGTGCTCCTTCCACCACAAAGACTCAAACTGCTCCAGAACACGGGAGTGACCGTCCTCTCTCTGGGAGCTCCAGGGCTTTACGGCTCCTGCAAAGTGGACGATCTTGACCTGGTGTCCGAACCTGCAGCCGGCATTTAAGAGCGAACATTTTCAGATGATGTACATGCTGCTGCGCAGAAGTGGGTCTGACAGACGGACTCACTGCCTGAAGGCGGGGAGGTAGCTGTACAAGGAGCTAGCACACAGGTTGTAGAGGAACGGCAGGTGTTTGCTGATGTCTTCGGAGCTCCAGCTGCTGAAGAATGAGTTTAAGAGGCCTTGATCTCCTCCTGACAACAAGAAAGGAAACAATAAAATCCTGTGTTTTTTTCTGTAACAACGCAGATTTAATCAATGCTATTGAAGCCAAAGAGCTTGACCTTTTAGAACCAACATGCTACGAGTTACAGGAAACATCCTGGACTGGTCTGAGCTATCTACTACCTTCAGCCTTAAAGTGGTTTCTCATTCGATCTCTTCTGAAGGAACAGAGGCACGAGTGGCTAGAGGACTCGGACTTACCGTCAAAGCTTCCATGGTGCAGGGCATGATCCAGGAGGCTTTCATAGGTCTTCCTGGACGGCCTGAAGACAAACACGCCCGAGTTGAAGCAGTCGGGCCATCCAGGGTCAGGAGCAGCGGACAGCTCGTCCCTCTGGAACAACTCGTCTACGTTAGACAGGACCTGAGAAGAACGGGGACGCTGTTAGCATCAGAGTCTGCTTCGATGCGCAGAGTCAAGTATGGATCAGGAACTGGCATTGGTTCCACTTGGTTCTCATAGAAGACATGTTCAGAAAAATCCATAAAGCTTTTTTATGTGACTTTTAATACGGATGGTTGAGGAGGAACTCAACTCTGATGGGTCTACTGTCACATCCCGACAACGATACGTAATTTATAAATATATCTAAATATTATAAAGTGGTGGTTTTCCTTTGTAAACTTCAACAACAGTTACTTTCCCTGAGTTTTGAAAAACTGTTTGATACATTTAGAAAATGTCTCTTAGGACCCCTGCTTTGTTCTACATAGAAAACTGAAGCTAAGGTTGACTGAATGCAATGAGTCATTTAGTAACCAAGTCAAAACAAAAAAAAGATTTTGAGTATTTATGAGGAATTTAATCAGTTTGTTACTGAAAATGTTGACTCCAGCTATTGATGAAATGAATGAAAATAAACATTGGTCGACCTGCTAACAATCAGCATTTGAATAATAAAGCTGGTCTAACCCCTCGCTGGCAGTGTGAGATCATCACGCTGGGTTAGTGTTGATGATGTCGCATGAGTGACAGAACTCAGGGATGTAAACAATGGAGAGAAACATGGAAGGAAGCCAGGGCTTAGTCCAGGTTTATCGAAAGTAAACAGAGTTGTTTCTGCTTGTTAGGAGCGACTGGCGCTGTGTGTTGATGTCCGTACGTTGCGCTCAGTGGTGTTCCCACAGCATGCCGATCAGAGCCGAGGCAATTTTCGAGTCGTTTGACCCGGGTCGACAAGTGTCAGTTAACCGTTCCCACCATCACTAAAATCCCATTGTTCTGGTTTAAACTGTTTTTTTCCCTCACTGGGAAAGGAGTATATGTTAGATCCTGTCTGGAGCGTTGACAGCTGCAAAAGAGAAAGATGGTAGCCTGTTGTCATCGTTTTATCGCCTTAGGTGTGACCTTGGGGTTGGAAGGCATGCTGGGACCTAGAGTGATAGGTCCCTACCAGGGGGGATTGGGTGGCAAGAGAATAAACCGATGGAGTTTAACCTGCAGAAAGACTTTATGATGATGAACTTGTTTAAGGTATAAAGGGACGTGATGGTCCTAAAGATCATCAGGTACTCCATCGTCCGATGGCCTCCCACACCAAACAGTCATAAGTCTTTTCTAGATCCACAAAGCACACGTGGATCAGAGAACCAGACTTTTCTCTGTGCGCCTCCTCAATCTAAGGGGCTGTCAGAGACTCATGGGGTCTTCACCACTACGTCTGGTTCTCCTGCAGACATAAGACAAAAACCACTTCCATTTGACCAACACTTACACTCTGTGTCTGATCTGTGGTCCGTTTCTAGAAGCAGGTTTAACAAACTCAGACTCTAATCCTCAACTCTAAATTGATCTAGCCTAAAGCCGAAAACTCCAGTTTAACTTCGGCTGCTATCAATTAGTTCAATCCATTTTAACTAGGTCCCCTCAGAGTTAAGAACGTGCGTAACAAGTATGAAAAGCCATTATCAGTGACTCATCAGTGAATGGATGAGTCACCATGACAACAGGCAACAGGAAGTGGCTATTTCACCCCACTGGAACTGGAGATTTTAATGAAGAAATAAAAAATAAAATGGAGAATGTGTTTAAAAAGCATAGAAACAGAAACAGCTGCAAAGGAGAGGAAGAAGGAGAAGATTGCTGCTCGAGTTAACGCGTAAGTCGCCTATGGCAGGCTGATTCTACATTTATTTAAAGCACTCTCTGCTTTATTGTTCTATTTGTAGATCACTAAAATAATATTCTTCCTCATCAAAATCACACTCCTGGACTGAACTGTAATAATCGATTTTCTAAAATACATTTTGCAGGAGAAACTGAATTTCAAAAAATAAAAAACTAAATTATGCTAGTAGGAATTAAGTTTTATAAATCTAGAAATGTTTACACATTTATCAGCTTTACTGGAAATGTATTCATGATCCTTCAGTGTCAAAATAATACAAATGCTGACCAGTGATATTAGGAATATGGAGATCTGAAATGAATTTCTAGACATCCAGAATGTTTATTCTAGATGTTGAGTGACATTTTGTTTTAATGGTCATTTAGGCAAAGAAAATGTTTTTTCAGGAATACATATTCAGTCAAACTAATAGATATTAACACATATTAAAGCGGCTTGCCATATCCTGTAGTGATCACAATAACATTATGGGTTTATTTCTTGTAATGTAGTAGATAAATGTATTTATTTAGGTGAAATCTTCTGGCAGCAGGTGAAGATGAAGAATAAAAACGTAGTTCTAACAGGTGGAACCTGTTCATCATCTCATGGGTTCCTCCTCATATTGATTCAGTTTCTCTTGCACAGTAAATACTGTCTGTTTGCAGCCGCACCTCGGCTGGTATCGTCTCAATAAATGGTCGTTATTAACAGCGGAGGATGTTACCAAGGCAACAGATACAGGTTGATGAAACTCTCTTTGTGAAACAGATCCCTGGTTGTCTAAAAACCAGTTTCCCACCAGTGGGACTGAGTTGGTAGTAAACTAACCAGCGTGTCGGCATCCAGGAAGACACATTTGCTGAACTGAGTCAGATTCCAGCAGTGGATCTTGGTGAAGGTGACGCCGAGCTCAGGACGTCCCAGCATGGCCAGATGGAGCGGGTCCTCGCTGTTCATCGCCTCCACCGTGATGACCTCATCAAAGACGTCCTCCAGGCCTTTCCTGGTCAGAAGGAGGTCACCGAGTCGGTTAGACGACTTTCTAAGGCTGCAGCAATTATCACATGTGTTTAAGATGAAGGGAAGCTCCTAATTAAACCTGAGACTGGAGAATCGACCAATCGGAGCCAAGGACCAAATCAACAAAAAGCTGCATTGAATCTTTTTTTTTTTTCTCCGGTTAAAGTCAGGTTATTTTTTTTATGGGTCAAAAATTAGGAGCAATATTTATGATTATTTAGCCTGTTTTTTTTTTATTTTTTCACTGTCATTTGTTCATTTATAAAAATCTTACTTCTAATAAATTACTTCAATAAATATTTAGTTTGTTGAATAAATATTTATCTCCAAATTAAATATTTATTTAACAAACTAAATATTAAGCTAGCACCAAACTAGCTTAATATTTAGCGAATATGAAAATTCACTTGAATATAGAAACTCCCAGGCTTTTACTTTGATAGTCCACTTCTGCTGTCAGCAAGGTAATTTGCATATTCGCTAAATATTCAGCTAGCGCCAAGCTAGCTGAATATTTAGTTTGGAGCTAAATATTTATTTAACAAATTAAATATTTCATTTCAAACTAAATATTTAGCTTGGAGCTAAATATTTATTTAACCAAGTAAGATTTTTATAAATGAATGAAAGTCATAGTTAGAAAATGACTTGGAATAAAATAACTCCCTTATGTTCTCTTAAAACGCGTTAAATAACCATAAACATTGCTCCTTATTTTTGGCAAACCGTCGTTTTTTCTTCTTATTCTTCGTATTCAGCAGAAAGCCAGTAAAACTGGAGCTGAATGTTGATCGCAGCTCCACGTGACGCAGAAACGGCTCTCACCTGGACTGCTCAGAGATGTTTGGCGTGACCATGGCGACGATGCGGCGAGTGGTTGCGTGCCGCCGCAGGCTGGTGGCCACCACCGTGGCTCCCTGGCAGTAGGAGTCTGAGGTGGCGAGCGTGACGAAGGCCTCGCCAGCTGCAGGCAGAGAGGACAGACCAGGCCTTAAAGCTCCCATCGGGTTCACCTACGGAACGCTTCTTATCCTCAAATCCTAACAGCTGGCTCCATAATCCCGGCCCGCAGCATGACAGCGAGGCACGTAACCTCCGTGTGAGGACAGTGTTAGATTTCACTGGCTCCCCTTTTCTGAATAGAAGCTGAAATAGCTCTCATTTCAAAGCACTCTCTACGGCATGCTGTTACTCATTTTATCTGTAATCTGTTCTTCTCAAACACGATGAATCAAAAAAGGTGTGAAACTTTTAAAGAAACTGAGGATCCTACCTGACATTTTCTCTCTTTAGGCAGCACCAAGTCCTACAGGTTTACTAGTCCAGAGCGGAGGCGGGGGGCATAGTACGGCTCCGGAGCGGCAGATTCGGACTCGTGTAGCAGAAAGGAGCACCAGCGTAGATGTGGAAGCCTTGAGTAGAGTGGCAGCTCGGCGCGCGTGGAGGTGTGGAGTAAAGCATGAGGCTGGGGGCCTGCAGCTTCTACCCTCTGATGTTTTTGTCCAACTGGTCATTCAACCAGCAGGAAAGGGGCTAAGCAACGAAGGGTTGTGCAACAGAGCAATCTTCTGCTCGGCTGATAACCCCACAGGAGTGTTGATTTTCACTTTCCACATCAGTCAGCAGCAAATAACCTGTAGCCATGGCCAGGCACCAGCCTCAGTCTAAAGCTGCTTCGCCAAAAAGTATTTGCACCTCTGTAACCTTTCCATTTCCTGTTGCCATACTCCGCTGAAACTTTTTGATTTGTGACAGAGAGCGAAACGTTCTGCTGATCATTCTTTAAAAGCAACCAGCGCTCAGTCAGACTAACAGTAAAGACCTGATTTAGCCAAACCTGAAGACCATCAGTGGTCTCCATGGACAGAGCTGTCTGAATAGAGCTGCAGTGAGGAAGGAAGCAGGACGCTACTTTAGCATAGGAGCCCACCTGGCTTATAGGAGTGGTTCGATTTCCTAAAATCCTTTGAATTCAATTCTGTTCAGTTTATTTCTATACCTCCAATTCACATCATGTCAGGTGACTTATAGAGACAATTCAACCAGATCATCCAGTCAGATTGATTCAAAAGTTTTCTATCTAAGGAAAACCAGCTGATTGCATCGACTCATTGACTTTTCAGCAATCCCTCACACTAAGCATGCTTGTAGCTTACAGTGGAAAGGAAAACTCAAGAGATCTAAGCCTATAGCAGCAAAACTATAGAGATTGAATGAAGGAGAATGAGGAAAAGGGGTCCCTATGTCCTCCAGCATTTTAAGCCTATAGCAGCAGAACTATAGAGATAGAATGAAGCAGTCAGGATGCTCAGAACATGCTCTGTTAGGAACATAAGGAACAATCAGATCTCTGATATCAGATGGAGCTTGGCCATTTAAGGCTTTATATGTGAGAAGGAGGATTTTAAATTCTATTCTGGATTTAACAGGAAGGAATGTCCCAACAGGACGTATCGGCCCACCTCCCTCTCTGAGTTAAACAACAATCCATGTTTCTTCGCTGTTCTGTTTGTGAGTCATGCAAATCTCCACACCTATGTGTTTGGGTTTAATAACTAAGAGCTTCAGAAGCTAACTTGTGTAACTCTTGGTTCGAGGTGGTTTCATGCTTTCCAGTGATTTTGATGAAGTTTAAGATCAAGTTGAGCTTCCTGTAGAGATAGGGAAGTAGAGGATCCCTCCATGTCTGCTGGGGAAGCTTTGCTAGCTCTAACGTGTTAGCATCCCTCTGATATGAAAGCTAGTTTTGTTGCTCTGACCTTTCTCTGAAGATCAGTCTTTGACTGAATGGCACGATTATAAATAGAGCTTACTCTACAGACCTTCAACAAACTGGGCCACATGTTTTCTGCTTGATGACAGCTGTTGGTGTGAAGCCAGAGAAATTAAATTTAGCTCAGACCGTAATTTTCCATTATTTTGAAGGATAAATGTATCGAAGAGCTGCAGAGATGGACGTCTACATTTCAAATGTCGTATAAATCTGTTGAATTTAGGTCTATAGTTTGACCCAGCTGACCAAGAGTGGCTGAAATTCACACCTTCCTGGGGGGTCGTCTGATTTAGAGCCGATCCAGCCGAGCTGGGGTTTGTTTTTTTATAGAGACAGAGTTACACAACAGCCACGAGGTGTACAACGACACTTTACTAAAAACACGTAAACACCAGAAATCAACTGACAGACAAAACTCATGTAATACACAATAACTTCAAAACATACACTTCGAACGATCATTGGAGCTGGAAAAGAAACAAAGCATAGACATAGATCTAACAGAGTGGATTATTTACAGCAGAGACGACCGAGTGAAACAGGAAACATTCATCCGAGGAGCAGAACCTCAGAGGGTTCCACTGTAAACAAACCGGCTGAAGCACTTATATTGAAGGCACTGACGGCGCCATGCGAACAGATATGTAGCCGTGAAAAAAACAACAAAGGTATGCTTTTAAAGAACAATCTGCTTGTTTTATGTCGTTAGATGTGATTCAAATATTTAGCTAAAAAAGCAAAAGAATCAATGATTTTAGGCTTATCTGTTTATTACAGATAAAGTGTTACATAGCTGTGAGCTAACATGTTAGCAGCTAAAATGTTTTTAGCTATATCCAATAGGCAGCTAGAATATTAGCACCTAGCTAGGTGGGAACTATTATTTTAGCAACTTAATCAAAAAGGAGCTAACACCTTAGCCCCTAGATAACTGGGAGCTATCATGTTACCACCTAGTTGGGAGCTAACATGTTAGCAGCTAGCTAAGTGGGAGCTAACATGGCAGCTACAGTGTTTTTAGCTATCTAATAGGCAGCTAGAATGTTGGCACCTAGTTCGCTGGGAACTATCATGTTAGCAGCTAGCTCAAAATAGGAGCTAACATGTTAGCCCCTAGATAACTGGGAGCTAGCATGTTAGTGCCTATGTGGGAGCTGACATGTTAGCAGTTAGGTAGCTGGGAGCTAACATTGCAGCTACAATGTTTTGAGCTATCTAATAGGTAGCAACAATGTAAGCACCTTGCTAGCTTAGAACTAACATGTTAGCAGCTACCTTTAAAAGGAGCTAACATGTTAGCTCCTAGATAACTGGGAGCTATCATGCTAGCGCCTGGCTGGGAGCTAACATGTTAGAAGTCAGTTAACTTGGAGTTAAAATGCTAGCAGCTAGTTAAGTGGGTGCTAACACACTAGCCAGTGAAACAAGGCCGCCTCTAGGTGTTCTCTTTGCAGGTATAGAACATCTTAAACTCTCTCATAGATACAAAATCTGTACATAGATTGTGCACATTTTCATTTAGCCCTTGTTTCCATGGCAATCAGCAGTTTACATGAAATCTCCTTCGGCTGGATCTTCACCCAGCGAATTACATCCGCCTTATAAAACCCCCATCATTTAATAGTGCTTCGAGCTTTTAACGACAACAAAATAATATTTTTTACAAACGTCTCCTTTAGTTCACATGCTGCTCTGTCAGAGAAGCTCCTTTCCTCTGAAAGGCCCCCGAGGGTAACGGGCAGGAGGGCCCCTCTGCTGCCCTCGTCTTTGGATTATTTAGGAACAGGAAAGCAACATCTTAACAGGCATGGAAAGGATAAAACAGAGAAACAGAAACTGGAAGAGATGAAAATAAAAACCCTGAAATCATTGCAGACAGTTCAGTTGGGATCTTGAAGCTGAGAGAAAGATTAGCAGGCAGACGGTCGGGTCTGCAGGCGGTCCACGACCTGGTGGTCCTTTTCCGTAGGAAAGACGTCTTCAGCCTTTCGGCTGAGAAGTCCAATCAGGTTCTGCTAGTTGTTCTGGAGCAGGTTGCTGAAAACTGGAAAAAGAAGAAAACAAACAAATAAAAACTCTTGATGTGAAGATCCATGACAGTACCATTGCTTCACCAGCAGGTGTCAGGCTTTCAAAGCATTTGGTTTGGACGGGTTTCTGTTTCCCTGGAACTATTAAGAGCTGTGACAGACATTCACCCAGAACCAGGAGGTCCAAAAACTGCCCGTCATACAGGACCGACCCGTCTGCAGCAGGACTTTGGTCCAACAAAGGTCAGGATTGGACATTTATGACTATTTAATGTCTTCCATCAGGACGTCCCGCTCAGAGGGACCTTTGAAAACAATCTCTGACTGGCTCCCTTCGGATTGGACGGAGGTGAAACTCGTAAAAAATCTGGTTAACGAGCTCTGGACCACAACGGGGTCACATGTTCCCAAATGTTTGTTCTGATTGGCTGAGCAGGTCGGATGACGTTCTTCCTGGGAAGTTTCAGGGCGGGACGAGGATAAAGGGAACGATGACTCAGACAGGCAGGAGGAGACATGAAAATAATCCATGGACTTGTTCTACCGGGCGTCATAATCCGACGCTCTGAGGATCTGGTTTTGATCCAGCATCCTGGGTCCGATTAGCCAGCTGCTGGCTCCCTTTACTGTAACCGACATCCGGACCGCCCCAATAGTCCAAACCAGAACCGTCAGTCTTCCTGGAGTAGATTTGTTTCCTTAAAACATAATTATCAAAGTAGGTTTGGACATAATCCTGGATTATCAGGAATATGAATGTTTAATTTATCATCTAATGCCCATAGAATCAGAGGCTGATGCTGTAAATGAATCCAATGATCAATGGGTCGGTCTAACGATGCGTTCACAGCCTCCCAGGGTGTGGGAATTCAAGGCCACTCACCCTGGTTGTCGGAGCGCCCGCCCTGGGGACCCTTCCCGCTCTCCGGATCAGCGCCTCCCTGCAGCTTGAAGCACAGCTTCTTCTTCTGGTAGGCGAAGTAGCTGGACGCCGCTCCCACCAAAGCAACTCCTACGGCGCTGATGATTCCGGCAATTTGACCAGAACCTGCTGCAAAAAGGGACAAAAACAAAACGGCCGTTCAGTTATGATCGCATGGAAGTTAGATTTATGCATTTTGGATTAAGATGAAACCTTCTTTGTTCACCTGTTTCGGTTTCATCGAGGAACTGAATTGATAGAATAATGTTTGGTTTGAGAGCCGACCATCTGTGGACCGGTTTAATGGTGCAGGGACTGCTGTTATCCACCAGGGGCCTTTCTAAAGGCATTGGATCTAAAAGCTGGCAGGGCGGGCTGCACAGACATTAAAGCTGGGCGAGGACGGGCCCTGGCTGGTGTGCCGGCCCGCCCTGAGGCCCCGCGGGTCTTGTGACGAGGCTCTGTGCTAAAAAGGGAGTTGCCTCCACATGAGAGATGAGCTGGATGCCTGCCTGCAGCATGACTTACTGCCGAGGAACTCAAAGCATGTGCTCTACAGATTTCCCACACTCACACAGAAACCCGCTCAGGTTCTGATAGACATAGGTAACATAGAGTGCATGTCAGACTGGGTGGTACTACTTCGGCGATAGTTTCAAGGTGTTGCTTTATTGTATGTCTCGTACCGTGTCTTTCGGTTTTGCTGTTCTTTTTTCATCCTCTGTTACAGGCAGATGATGAGCAGACTTACGAAAATGTATTTTGTCATTGTCTCCTTTCTATCATCTCTTTCTTTCTTATCTTTTTCTTTTTTTTTCTTCTCTTCTTCTGTTTTTCCTCTTCTGTTCTACCTTACTTTGAAAGCAAGTCCATGATAAACTGTAAACCCCTGCATAATAATAATGAAAGGCCATGATTTAGGTATAGATGATACAAGTGGAGCAATATGAAGCAATATCCATACCTGCTACACTTGTGAAACTAAAATCTGTTGGGGCTCTTTGGCATCAAGACAATTATTCTATTGCCACATCGCCAGACAGGACACTGTGTTAGGCAAACCTGCCTTGTGGTTCTGGGAACTTGCAGAACCAGGTGAAAACCCTGGGCGTACTCTCCTCACAGCAACAGCTAGGAAGTTCTGTCTCTGCTACCATGGCAACCTAGTTCAGAACAGAAACTCCTCTCCTCTGCTCTATCCAGAGATTTGTTTGAAGGGCCCTTTCCCGGTTTCTACCCATTCCAGCCGCAGCAGTCGGCGGTAAGATCCTCCTCCGCCAATCTGCTGTCCCCTATTCAGTCACCAGAGTCCAGAACATCAAAGAAAACCCTCATCGTGGAGACCGAGAACCCCTCAGATGGCTCAGGGAGGAGGCTCTGGTTCAGGTTAAGGGTTGAGCATGGTGGTGGCAGCAGCATGAGGAGGGATACAAAGCGGATCGGACAGGATTGAGCTGAAGGGGGGAATCCTGGAGGGAAACCTTTGGGGGAGGTCCACCTTCTAGCAGGAGAAGCAACGACAGAGGTCCCTCAGAATGGTTAGCTCGGAAGGCTAAAGGAAGGCGTATCCGAACCTTCCTTCTGCTTCACCGTGTCGATCTGTCACTCTAAACCCTTGAGCGTTAGCCTTTGGAATGTGATCCAACCGGAATATGTGTGAAATCCAGGTGAGTGGAGGATCGCGGAGCAAAGAAGTTCAGGAATAAGATATATCATCAGCAAACTGAATCCATTAAATTACCCAGCATTGTTGGGTTACAGTCCCGGCGCAGGCAGAGGCGACGGCGTTAGCATCATCATGTGCCTACGTTCGGATTGATCAGCAGTAGGACCACCTGGAACCAGCTAAAGGTTCCCGGTGCAGCTAGCTGCACAACACACCAACCCCGGGGAGGCCGGTGGAGCCCCCCCAGCCTATAACACCCTGTAACACATCGTCTGGTTCCTAAAAACATCTGGATTGGCTTAAATCAACTTATCAGGAAGTGGAGATTTAGAACTGGAACCTGATAGGTCCATAGCTACATATGACAAAAAAGATTTTTATTTCATTATTTTTATTTACAGGTTAAAACATGGCAACAATAAAACCATAAAAAAGTCTGACTTCAAACAAGTTTATAAGATTTATATCCTGAAAGTAGAGATAGAAAAATGTGATGGAGTCAATAAAGCAGACCCGTCCCAGTAAGTCCCAGTATTGCTGCTTTTACAGCGACTAAAGTTGGTGTGACTCTAATCCACCCCTCCAAGCTTCATACGTTTACATTATTCCGCAGCAGCAGCAAGTTTTCTCAGCCGTCCTCAGCAATAGGTAGGGTCAGAATTAGAGTAGGGCCAAAAAGCCAACAGTGCGTACTAAAAAAAGAGAAAAAAACGGTATGGTGCTGTAGAGCCGGTGGAAAAGGACCATGAGTATCAGTAAGTCCTAATGAATCCCAATAAGTCCCAGTAAATTTCAGCAAGTCCCAAAAAGACCAAGTTAGTCCCACTAAGACCCCAAATGTTCCAGTAAGTCTAATCAAGTCCCCCCCCCCCCCAAAAAACCATCTAAATTGGTCCCAGTAAGACCCAGAAAATCCCAGTAAGTCTGAGCAAGTCCCAACAAAGGCCTTAGTCCTAGTAACCCCCACAAAGTCTCAGTAAGTCTGATCAAGTAAAAAAAAACATCTAAGTTAGTCCCAGTAAGACCCAGAAAATCTCAGTAAGGCTTAGCAAGTCCCAAAAAAACCAAGTTAGTCCCATTTAGACCCCAAAACTCCAGTAAGTCTGAGCAAGTCCCAAAAAACCGTCTAAGATAGTCTTAATAACTCCCACTGAGTCTCAATAAGTCTTAGCAAGTCCCCAATACAACGGAGTTCCAACCAAAGGAAAATATTTTACACCAAGCAGCCACCTCCTGGTTTCAGTAAAGCATTGCCCATTGGAGATAGGTCAGCACTTTTTAACCCTGCAGGGGCATCAAAAAGCCAAAGAGCAGGGATGGTTCTGTTGGCCTACAACACGGGTCCAACTAAGAGCTCATGGCAGAGCCTGCAACAGCTCCTTGGCCTTCTCTAGCAGAGGGCCTAGAACTTGCTTTAAGTTCGACATCCACATAAAGAACTCCTCTGGCATGTTAGAATTTAGCATCTTCAGGATTTGGCCCCACAGAAGGTCTGGATCTGCAACGACACACATCGAAGCAGGGTTTTAGCCAGAGAAACCAAACCAGAGCTGACAGCATGATCCACAGGACGGCTTGCATCAGAATGGCCCTCACGCAACGCCATCCCCGGGGAATGCTATGACTCAGCACAGCTCCCGCTCACAATCCCTGTGTTTTAGTCAGACAATGACCGACGGCAGTGCTTCGAGTGGAGGTATGATGAAGTTGGGCCAAGGAGGGAAAAAGAAGCCTCCTCTGAACAGGAAACAGAAAATGGCTCTTGGTCCAGAGGGGACCTTTCACTGAGCCCACATAGAACTCACACACACAAAGGCAGGAAGGAGGAGCACCCCTGCACACTCTGATCACCATGACGACGCACGGATCGGACCTATCCCAAGAACCAGCTTCTACAGTGGGTACGTGGACAGGATCAAGATTTGGGACAGTCTGGGTCTCATTTGTTCAGTCAACATTCCTTAGGAAGTCTGAGGAAGGAACCCGTGACCACACCTGGACCTCAGTTCTGTAGTTAAAACCTCTTCCTTCTCCACCTGACTGTCTTTCTCAAGTCAACGCTATTGAGGGAGGGGCACCAGAATTTTAGGAGGAACAGCTGGCTGATCTAGGCTCACATACAGACAGGACTCCCCTAGCAACAGCGGCCTATCAGGTCAGGTAGCAGACTGACTCCCTGGGAGATGTTTGCTCACAAGCGGGAAGTATTCACACCCCTCCAAACAATCTGCAGCAACCTTTAGTGGCTTAACTAGAATTGGAATTGAGAGAACTCATTGTGAAGTGTTACACAGTTTAAGTCCACAGAGATTTAGACCTAAACCTGAGACTTGTCTCCAGCTTTGCCCACAGACTGAAGCTGAGTATGGTCGTGCTCGTGTTGACCTATGATGGGCAGCCCACCTGTCCAGGATCTACACCCTCTCACCCCCCTTAAACAGCTGGGGATAGGCAGCAGCTTCCCCTAAAGGTTACAAGCAGGGAGAATGGTTGGGTGTTTAAGATCGAAGTGAAAGTATCTGTCAACCTCTGAATGATGCTGCCACCCCTGTGCTTCAGTAGGGGGTGGGTGGAAGTCCAGTTTGGAACTACAAACAGGAGTTCTTGTCAGTCCTCCAACCGTATGGAGTTCTCTACGAAGGGTGTCACTATGAGGGGGACTAATTACATCTTCATGACAGACATTTATAGATTGAAACCATTATGTCCCACTGCTGTTCTAGTTTGTGTTGGTCTCTAATAAGACAGAATAAAAGAGAATAAAAAAAAATCTGTCACTGTTTGTTTAATAGCTATGTCTCTACCACAGCAGCCAGAGGTTGGCAGCTATAAGGCCTTTTTCTAGCTGGTGTTCAGAAGGTGAATGACTGCACTGTTCTGTTTGCTAGCAGGCTGCAGTTGTTGTTTAATGTCTGGAAGCTTTTTTCTACCTAGAAGTGGAGGGAACAGAATGTGGAGTCTGTAGAAATGGTTCTGACTTTCTGTTGGCGTCTGCAGGTATAAAGGCTGACAGAGTGGAGGGCTTGGATCAAGTAAAGGGTTCTGCTGCAGGTTCTTCCGGTTCTCCTGGTGTGAGATGATGATGTGTTCCAGAGGAGGTCAGCCGACATGGAGACACCTAGGAACCCTCCAGTTCTGGACTCTCTAAACCTCTCTGGGTTTCTAGGGCTGGATGCACCTAGGTTTCCTGAAGTCCAGAATAAGCTCCTCTCTCACTGAGGTTTCTGGTTTCTGACTCCATAGTGTGAGGTACTGGATCTCCTGTCTGCAGGCCAACTGTTCACCACCAGAGATCAGAACACCCATAGAGTCATCAATGAACCTGACCATGGTGTTGGAGGTCTGAGAGGGGTATTAGCTCTGAGTAAGTATTCAAAAATGAAAGGTACGGAGAACACATCCCTGAGGTGCACCCATGTCCAGGATGGGGGCTGATGTTAACTGGACCATCCAGGTGGTCTCTATTATAGGAGATAACAACATAAAGGTCGAGCTGAAGTCCAGAGAAAGACTCTTGCTGTAGGTGTTGACCTTCTCCAGGTTGTCAGGGATGGAGGGAGAGCGGGTACGACTGCTACCTCTACAGTTATTTAAGATGTCTTTAGGCATGGAGGAACAACAGAGAGGTAAAAAATTAAAGGAAAGATGGCTGTTGGCTGGAATGTCAGCTGAGTTTAGAGGTTACCGAGGATCCTTTCTCTGGGGCCATCCAGGACCAGCAGCCTTCCTGGTGTCTCTGTGCTGCAGGGTGGCTCCCAGTAGGTAGTGGGTCAGCCATAATGGTTGAGGGACAGAGTGTCTGGGAGGGTCCCGCTTGTGTTGCTGGGGTCACTTGAACTGACTCTGTGTCGCCTGCTCCTGGTGTTTGTGCAGAAGGACGAGTCTTGGACTCCCAGATTCCCTCCCTCAGCTCCATGCAGACCTGCAGGTCCCCAGATTTTGATGCTCTCTGTCCTGTTCTAAGTCTGCTGGTCAAGCCAGTCTTAGCTCCAGTTTAACTCACTGTCTCAGGATTAGACATCCTATATAAGAGGATCACCATTGAACAATGACTTTCTCTTTGCAGCCACTGCTTCCTACTCTAATGGGTAGTTTAAAGGAACATATCATAGAAGAGATGATTTACCTTGAGCTTGATCATTTCCACCTGTAAAAACAGCAGTAAAGAGGTCAATCAGCTTTGCTTAACCCAGAAATAGCTTCAGTGATTCATGTTAGATGAGATTGGTTCAACATAAAAGCTATAAATGTGGCATTCCTGTTAGCCCATACCTTTTGGGAAACAATGAGACCAGGCATTAGAATAAGATCGTGCTTTTAAAGGCACTTCTGCACAGCATGGTTCACTTCTAATGCTGAGCGTTTGAAGGGCATCAATTTACAAGCACTTTTGTATCCCTGTAGTTCTAGCTGAAAGCTAGCATGTAGTCCTAAGGCTGAAACTTGTATTAAACGCCTTTCTTTAGAGCAATTTTATATGTAGAAATGGAACTTTATGTAGACAGGGTCAAGGGTCAACTTATCAAAGGCACGGGAACTTACCTTGATTGTCATAGCTGGTGTCCTTTGCACGGCCTGCATGCAGAAGAAGAAGAAGTCAGGTTAGAGAGTTTTAGCTGATGCAGACTTGGAGGAGCAACAAATAAACTGTGAGCAGAGCTGTTTCACATCTTCTTTTAGGAAATCTAAGTTTGCTAAGAAAGGAAAAAAGCCCCTCCCACTGCTTGTCTGGGACAGAAGGAGCCCAGAGGCTGTGCTGCAGTCTGGCGGGGGAGGGGACTCTGGGAGAACAGGAATGTAGGGTGAAAACGCTGAGCTCTGCTGCCGGAGTGTCAAATTACCAATCTGGGTTTTCCTCAGGGGGAATTCCTCCTGCTTCCGTCCGACCCAAACTTATTCCAATGAATGAAGCTATGAAATCAAAAGGAAACCGTGGATCCTCCCCTAACATGGACTCAGTGGGTGTGGTAATACTTTACAGGACTCTCTCCTCCTGGGTGAGCAGGTAGAGAGAGTAGATATTTACTTTACAGCAAGCTCTGACCCCCAGCATGATTATTTGTGGCACAGCAGTCCGATAAGCCGACCCTATGTTTATTTAGGGTCATTTTAGATTCTTATTTACCTCTGGTTGGTCTGTTCAAGTAGGAATGGAACTACTTTAAAAAATTTCCAACACAGGATAAAAAGCCAAACAGACATCTGGTTTTCATTTCAATAAAAGTTTTGTAGTCCATCCCCCCCCTCTCCGCTGTTTCCTTGGTGGAAAAACAACCAAGTCCTCCAAGTTGGGAAAACCAGAGGAGGGGAAGTTTAGTCCATGTTAACAACAAGCTGCAGGAATGGACAGAAGGCCAGAACTGGACCAGGTGGTTCCCAGTAAAGCCTGGTTTATGTTCAGAAACGTGGTGTGTCATTGTTAACGCAGATATGCCCCCTTCAGCAGACACTCTGTTTCACCTCCCCAAAATTGTAGGTGACCGCAGACAGTGCTGCAGACAGGAGGCCTCTGATTGGTCAATTCTACATCCGCTCTATCTGGCGCGCGTATTTCCTGTTTGCGTACCTGGCAGAAACTCTGGCCATAGAGTCGTCCACAATGCCTGCCACACAGCGGACACTATCCCAGACATTGTGCAGGACGCTAGTTTTTAGTCTGTTGGTGTGCAACACGCAGATGGCGAACAAGCTCATCAAACCAACACAACAGGGTGGGCTAGTCCGTCATGTGTTGTGGTGTGGATTAACATAGCGCAGACCACGCTTCAATATTGGGCATAGATCAAACATATCTGCATTATACCTGCGACAAACCACAGACTGCTGCTAAAGGATAACCAGCCCTTAACAGGGAACCACCAGGAGGGCCACAGGACTAGCTACTGATGACCAGAACCAGCAGCTACTGGTCCTTCGACTGGAGATATGCTCAAACCGCTGTGCAGCAACACTCAGATCTGAGTCAGAAAGGGGTCTCACCTCCAGAGCGTCCTTCGTCGGGCTTGTAGTCTCCATTGCTGACGTCAAACAGGTCGTTGTCACCGAAGGTTCCTCCTCCTGGAAGACATCAGTGACACAGAGAACTTCAGTGTCCATCACAGCCTCTGGTTGGGCCTCCCACATCAGCATGCTTCTTCCTGAGTGGTGCTTTGGTCTTTGCTTTGTTAGATTTGAGCAAAAATGTCTGCTAGAAGGTCGACAACCAGACCATCTGCTCACTCACCTCCGCTCCTAGGTTTATCTGCAGGTTTCTTCGGTTCTGGAGCGGGATCTGCAAACACAGGACCAGACCCTTCATCAGTATCAGAGAAAGCTTTTTATCCATTCATGAATCCCACTGAGCAAGAATTGATTCAAAATGATTTACGTCCAAGAAACGTCTACATTTGCTTGGAAAGTGAAAGGTAAAAAGCTGTAATTTTCAGATTGTTGGAAAGACGTTGAAAACGTTTCAACGTCTTTCATTGGACTACATTGGGACAACTATTGTCCGCAACTATTTCTGGACTACTCAAGACACTGGCGAGCAGATATATGCCCTCCTACTGAATAAAAGCTAATTAAATCAGCCTTGAGAGTTTTAAAACAGTTTGACCAACCTTAATAGAACTAGAACCTAACTGAGTCTGATCCAGTTTAAGACAGACCAACAGAACCAGTGAGACTGGGAGACAGGTTTAATGCAGTTTACAAACAGAGGAATCTTTAGATGTTTGGGATGTGGTAGAAAGTAGAGAAAGTGGAGGACCTGTTTCTATGTAGAGCTTTGTTTGGACCAGAACTTCTGCACACCAAAACCAGGTCATCAAAAAGATGAGCCCATACCGGTTCTCTGCCATGGTCAGACATCTTCACAAGCCCAAACAGTAGACAGAACTGGGCCAGTATCTAGATCGCTAACTCACTGGTGTCTCTGTGTACAGCCCAAGATGACTGACAGTAGCAATGTTTGTATAGGTTTGTGAAATTGTAACCGTAAGTTAATAAGTTATGTCATTAAAACACATGACATCAGGTTTTCATTGGTGAGTTTTGAAATTATAAACATGAGAGATGCAACTTTCCAGAAGTACAAATACAAATTAAGACCGTACACGACGATAGAGTGCTAACATATCTTAACAGATAATGGCGGTAGTGCACCTGAACGCTGTTCGCCAACCGCCATTAAAGGGCAAGAAGAGGATGGAAAAGGCTCCAAATGCCTCAGCAAAGACACCTGAGTGACGGCGGTAGAAGCATCAACAGGTCAATGCAGTGATTAGTGCTGATAGGTAGTGAGCAGACCCCACTATGGTTAGGATAGGGACCACTCATGTCCAGAGCTACAGGGTCACCTGCAATGCTTTGCTTGACAGGAGGTCAACAACAATAAACCATTTGTTGCTCATAACTTCATATCTTTGGATTCATATTTTGCAACCAAGATCTTAAGATGTTCTCTATATTGGGGATTTTTTGTAGTTCTTTTCTCAAAGGCTGTAGTCTCAATTTGACCACGGGCCATTAACACATGTGCCCGCCCTCTAATGAGAACTGTACGGTAAAGGGTCAATGGACTTGGCCCCGCAGTTCGGACGTCCTTTCCTACCCTGCTTCATCAGAGGTGCTAGATTCATACTCATCAGTTTAGCACTTTTAGCAAAAGTGCAACTTTTATTCAGACTTGTAATCTCCAAGACAAACAATGATGTCTACTCCGCATCCAAAGGAAAACCTGAAGGGAACCAATCCTGGACCTAATCTGTTTGACAAAAATGGCTCTCCTTCAACCAAAGCTATGTTTCAAACAGAACCACCAACATGGTTACTCTCAACACCTTCAACCAGGATGACATGCAGGAATTAATACTTTTATCTTCTGTGTGGTTTCCGTCCTACCTGGTCCCAAAGCATCCTCCAAATCAAAGCCACCTGCAGTAGAAAGCACACATGGTCAGCTAGCTATCCACAGGTCAAAATGTCTCCCAGTCTGGACCGGAGGAAAGGACTCCGACCTACCAGTGTCTCCAGAACTTGGCTTTCGGGGTTTTTTAGGTGTTGGATCTGCAGAAACAAAACAAATGTTATAATGGGAGTATGCGGTAAAGCTGAGGATGAAGTGAAGATGATGAACTGGTTGTGAGTTCCGTCCTACCTGGTCCCAAAGCGTCCTCCAAATCTAGTCCAAAGCCACCTGCAGCAGAAAACACCTGATCAGCTAACTACCCAGAGGTCAACTATAGCTCCCAGTTTGGAGCAGAGGAATATGACTCCATCCTACCAGTGTCGCCAGAACTTGGCTTTTGGGGTTTTTTAGGTGTTGGATCTGCAGAAACAAAACAAATGTTAAAATGGGAGTATCATTGATGCAGTAAAGCTGAGGATGAAGTGAAGATGATGAAGAACTGGTTGTGAGTTCAGTCCTACCTGGTCCAAAAGCGTCCTCCAAATCCAGTCCAAAGCCACCTGTAGCAGAAAACACCGGATCAGCTAACTACCCACAGCTCCCAGTTTGGAGCAGAGGAATATGACTCCATCCTACCAGTGTTGCCAGAACTTGTTGAAGATATATATTAACCGAACAGTGAACGGCCTTGATGAACTCGAGTTGTTTTTCCTGCAAATGTTCAAGTGTGAGAAAGTTCTTTATGCAGGGGGTGGGTTGCCTCAGTCAGAGTCCTATCTCTCCATCTGAGGACTTTAAATAAATTTTAAGCTTTTTTCTCGCAAGAAATGCCTCTGTCTCGGCTTCCTAACTCCACACCATTCGACCAGGTCATTCAGATTGGTTCAAAGGTGATAATCAGCTGTAAGGATAAGGTACGAAACCAGAACGGCCCCTGGGTGGAGACATGGAGCCGCCAGGGATTTTAGAAATAAAAACTGCAGGAGGGTGAGGGGGACCATGGACCTTAGCATCACCCGACTGCCTGTCCTGGAAACGGGACAGGCAGTGGCTAAGGGACCCCGTGCTGCATACATGTTCATCCTGATGGCTGCTGCTTGAGTTATTATAATGCTGGTTATTAAGTTTGAAGACGTTTTGCTTCCCATCCAGGATGCTTTTTCAAATCAAAATATCAGAAGTGGCGTTGAGTTTGGGGCTTTATAGAGTGGACCAAACGAAGCCTGGTTTTGGTTTAGAAACAGGCAAATCGAACCTGACGAAAGGGTCCACCCCTTTGGAATATGGGTTGTTTGGTTTCTTTGTTAGCCTGTAATACCAGAAACCTGAAATCTGAGTAAACCCCTCTTTGTTTAATGTTGTTTTTTCTTTCTTAACAAAAATGGCTTCCTTCATACCCCTCTCAAACCACCTGTCTTCTTTGTCCAAAAAAGTTTTTAAGCTTAGAAACAAAGTCCAGTTGTTTTTTGTTTTTTTACTTTTTTGGAATGACTATGACCTGGATGACTGAGAATCTTCACCAGCGCTTGTTATTAAGAGGCTTAAATAGGGATAAAGTTGGAGAACCAAGCTCTAGTGGTGGACGTTTGTTTTGGAGATAGGGGCGTAGTTGATTATTTGATACCTGCCAACATAGCTGTTTGTGTCTCAGCTCTGCCTGTCATGATCTGCCCTGATAGCTCACCGTAATTGCTCAGTTCCAGCTATCTGGGCCAGATCATTGATTGCTTGCCTTCTGTTAGAGTCCTGTCTGTCGGCTTTGTTAGTTATTTCCAAGGTCCCCGTTTCCAGTGAGGAGATTATTCTTGATTCTTGATATTCATGTCTTAAGGCAGAATATTCGCTAACCAGTGGTGAGAGCATTTCAGCGTTTCCCCAGTGGTTTTGCTTTCTATCAGAGATCATCAGACAGCAAGCTCTCCACGCTCTGCAGCTACAGGAAACTGTTTTATTTATGAAAAGGGAGGCATGGAAACCATTGCGTGACAACATCTGTGCCACGCTGTGCAGAGGAGTGAGGCTGGTTTGTTTTGTGGTTTCTAGATGTCTCACTTCCCCCCAGTGCTTCTCAGTTGTTTCTACTCTGTAGCTCCTGCAGCCGGAGGAGATCTACCCTCAGAAGACTTCAGGTTCATACCCAGCATCATCCATACCAGCGGCTGACACCATCAAGGAGGGCTTAAACCTCTCTGATTTGGACTCTAAAGGAAAGCCTCTAAGCAAACCCTGTCCTCCCAGTGCAGATCCCAGGCAGAACTGCTGAGTTACTGGTTCCTGTGACCAAGCTGCCTCATTGGCAGCACCTCATAGTTCCTCCAGGAAAAAAGGAACTTCGCCAAAATGGGCCATGATCAGGAAAACCAGATGAAGGTGTGTGTTTTGATACAAACCATCACTTCCAGGCCTCTTCGGTGTTACCGGCTGCTTTTTGGGGGGTGCCGGGGTGGGATCTAAACCAAAGAGAAGGAGTGAGAGGACTCTGTGCTTGAGATTTAATTCAGACAAATGCTGTGATCAGCCGGAGTGAATCTCTCACCATCGAACAGAGCATCTTCCAGGTTAAACCCTGCAGGAAAAAGACATAGTTAGAGTCCGGGCAGTGGAAGGAGCGGTTCTACCTACAGAACCAGTGACAGAAAACACATCTGCTGAACGTCAGCATATTAATACAGAGGTTTGTTATTGAGAATTCATCCATATTGTCTATTAGCTTCCTAATGGTTTGGTAGAAGTGCATCAAGAGTCTCGGACAATGGCATGACATCATAACAAAATGTTTAGAGAGTATGAAAACCTGTGGCCACCAGGGTGTGGCCACGGTCAAACTGTGCAATGCCCTAGCCACCTCACTGGCCACCTCACTGGTCACCACACTGGCCAATTCACTGGCCACCCCACTGGCCACCTCACTGGTCACCCCACTGGCCACCCACTGGCCACCCCACTGGCCAGTGTAAATTATAGTAGCATCAGTTTAGCATTTCATCCCATTCTGCACAACAAGAAACATAACATTAAAAATCACACAATAAACCAAAAGTGAGTATGAGTATGAGTAGGTGTTTACTGAAGTCTGATGATTTGTACAGGCATGTTTACCACAATAGGTGATTCAAACCCTGGAATTCTGGCTTTTAGTTTCAGGGGCGGCCCCAATATTTTTAGTGACCCCATCTTTTTAGTGAAACATTTCTAAAGGCGCCACTGATGAAAACTTTTGGTAGGTAGACTTTAGGAATGATAAAACCCGGTCCTGCCGACCCAGAGGGGGTAGACCCGAGTAGAGCTGTGCCTGGTTACAGTGCAGAAAGGAGCCCTACAGTGTTTGGCCCGGTTACCATGGCTGCAGTGAGCCACACACAGACACACTAAACATAGAATGAGTCACACTGAGAGCAAAGAGGCATCTGCTAGTGTTTCTGAGCTTAGGCTATTTTCAGCTGGAAGCCTTTGCTTAACTGAGCCGGTTCTGCCGGTTCTGATAGAGTCCACTGGTGAAAAACCGGGGCTGCACTAGGAACCGGCCTCAGGTTACATCAAAAGAGGAAATCAGAACTTTTTATATATACTCTAATAATCCCAGAGGGAAATTACTTCCCTGCATTTAACCCATCCCCTTTGGGGAGCAGTGGGCTGCCATTGTGCAGCGCCCAGAGAGCAGTGTGGGGTTAAGGGTCCTGCTCAGGGACCCAGATTGGCAGGCTGTGGGAGTAGGGGATTGAACTCACACTCCCGTAAAGGCCGCCACTCCCTTGTGACTGGCCCTTCCCAGTCAAACTTCCAGCCATCGGAGTGACCCTGCCTTGCATATTTTTTTCCTCTGACTCCACCCTTTTACTGAATTACAGAGGTCTTACCAGGAGATGGCGGCTTCTCTTTGGAGTCCTAATCTCCACAAATAATGACAGAAAAAGATATTACTTTAGTGCAAAAGTTGATGTTTAAAAAGGAATTGTAGGGAGCCACCAGCCGAAAGGACCAACCAAGGACCAGCCAAGAAGGACTAGCCAAGGACCAGCCAATGACCAGCCAAAACATCCAAAACCATCCAAGGACCAGCTAAGGACCAACCAAGGACCAGCCAAGCGACCAGCCAAGGACCAGCCAAGGACCAGCCAAAAACATCCAAAAACCAGCCAAGGACCAGCCAAGGACCAGCCAATGACCAGCCAAGAGACTGAAGCCAAGGACCAACCAAGGACAAGAAGCAAAGACCAGCCAAGGACCAGCCAAAAAACATCCAAAAACCAGCCAAGGACCAGCCAAGGACCAGCCAAAAAACATCCAAAAACAGCCAAGGACCCCAGCCACAAGGACCAGCCAAGGACCAGCCAAGGACTAGCCAAGGACCAGCCAAGGACCAGCCAGACAGCCAGCCAAAAAACGCACCCAAAAACCATCCAAGGACCAGACAAGTGCTACTGCTGTAGGTTTAAACCGGTTTTTCAGACAGTGGGGAAGGGGTATAAGAGAGACAAACCAATTTAGACCCTCTATTCAACTGGAAGAGGGCATTTAGGGTATTTCTGTGATTATTAATCTGTTTTACATAGTTTAGTCACTAAAATTCAAACAATTTACTTCTTGTCAGAGTTTAAAGGATGTAAAAAGGGCCGCCTTTTACAGCTGCCTTTTGTGTCTCTGCTTCTGTCTCCTTGAACCCCAGTGGGCCTCAGCA